>JAJJWW010011653.1:0-170685 GCA_023531295.1 Papaver armeniacum
TAGTAATAAAAATTTTGTCTATGAGCTTTCACGAAAAAAATTTATTTTCGATATGAGCTTTCATATGCTCGTTTCAAAGACGGATGCTCATGAGAGGGAGCAAAATATATATACATATATTTTCAAAGTTATGTGAGTTTCACATTAAAATATATATTTTGTAAAATCAATGTTTTTATTTTTGAACAATCATGGAAAGTAGACAATTATTCACGGTGAAATAATGTTTGTGTGTAAGTTTTCACAATTGTAGAATGCGTCTATCCAATTTTAAGAAACTAGTTGAATGTTCACAGAGTAAAAATTTTATGTGGATTGTTCACGATTTTAAAGATTTTGTAAAATCAAGTTTTGATTTAGAAAATTGTTAAAAGCAAACAATAATGATTTCGTGAATTTCGTGATTTTAAGAGGGTATGAACGAAAATCAATGAATGTTCACTCGGTGGAAATTTATGTGAAATTAAAATTTTGATTTTCAGCAATTGCTAGAAGTAAGCAATTTTTTATAAAATACGGTTTGTATGGATTTTGTGATCTGATAGTGCATGCACAAAATCAATGAGTGTTCCTCGGTGGGGAGTCGCTCACATGGTGAAAAATAATAATGTGAATTGCTCACATGATGGAAGTTTCGTGAATTGTTCACAGCTTTTAGGAAAATCACGTTATGGTTTTGAATAACGAATTTCGATTAAATCTTTGCAGAGTTTGAAGGAGCGAACAAATTTCTAGATTGTAATCACTACGCCTAGTGAAATTGTAAATAGGTAAGAGTTGGATGGTTACCATTTTTTGACGCTGTTGTGAGCACCTTTTATTCCATGATTCATTGTTCGTCGAATCCTACACTTTGTATGAACGATGTGTCAAGTAGCCACTTTGCAAGAATGGCCGACTCCCATGATGACACTTCCAAAGATGGTGTTTCCGGAGATAACATCTCTACGGACGAAACTTTAAGAAATGGTACTTATGGGACCTCTGAGTGATGGTGAGAGATCCTTCATACTGAGTTGTACTCCTGGTTATTTCATTAGCTTTACCATAGGATGATCGTGTAGTGAGATTCCGGATCAATGTAGACTCCACGTAAATGGAAGAAAGTCTAATGGAGCGAGAACCTGTATAAGTGACTAAAGGATGTTAGCAAATGACGTGCGATCCCGGTCATTGCTTTGGTGAGTTGTTAGTGCTCCTTGTGTCATGACTTTGCCCGTGCAATTAGGATCACGAGACCAAGGTTTGTTATTTTTTTCAGACTTTTTCTCCATCGATTGACGGTCTTCAACTTGTTCCTGGGCAAACAATTCATGAATCCAAGATCGATGAATAAGTCGATGTAAGTATCTTTTCGCGGCAAGGTGATCGTGGCATCTCCTTGAATGAAATAATAATAATTGTTGTTGATGAATCCAGGAAGAAATCATTGTAGATAAGCAACATGTTGATGAAACGTGCTCTTCTTTGGGATATGGGAATATGGAGAATTCCCAAATCCCGAATCGAATGGAGATACTGCGTTGCTAATGGAGATTCCCGGCATTGCCGAGCCTTCAAATGATTTAGAGACTCCCTAGTAAGTATATATCCTGTAATATCTTCATAGAAGTATGAAATTGCTGATTTATGAATGAATGAATGAGAATTAATGTGAGTATACGAGTAATTTTGCTAAAATACGTCACCAGAAAATTTCAGACTTCAGCCTTTTAGCAAAAACACCGTTGAATATTCGTTCGAAGTCGGATTTTCTCGATCTGCATATGTACCTTCAAGCCCAGAAAATTTCCAAGATTTAGTGAAGAAGATTTTTGAGTTTTGAGAATGTTTAGGGCCTGAAAAAGGCGAAACAAGAACTTCAGAGACTTTAACTTTTTCAGATTGTATGTTGTCCAATGTTTCGGCCACATCTCCTTGCTAGTTTCTTCAACTGCTTTGAGTTTTGGATATGTTGTAGAGGACATCCATACGAAGAGAATGGTATACGACCCATCCCTAGATTCTTCACCAATTGCTCCCAGCTCGTCGGTTTGTACATGACAGTGTAAAATCATCTCGCACGAGCTTGTCAAGAAACACTCATGTTGTGTTTTTAGACCATTCGCTTGTGTCTTGAACGGTTGGTGAAGGATTTTAATGTCATTGATTTATTTGAGATCAGGACCCCTTGATTGATACATGAGTGTTGTGCTTGCAGTGTCATCTTGTTTCTGTTAGTCGCAGAAACATCACTTCTGAAATCCTTGTCACGGGACCATAACTGAGGTTGCTTTCGAGAGGGGGTGATGTAATGACCATGGTTTCATGTCCCAGTGGTAGCATTCCTTTTATGATGAATGATCAGCACATGAGAGTCTGGTGCCACGGGTCTTGAACTGTAAAACTAATCGCCATGATCAGTGGACCGTCAGTCCCCAGTATTTTGTCAAATCTCTTCTTTTCATTTTCCTTTCTTCTGGCAAGACCTAGATAGAGGACCCAAATAAAGAAATTGATGTAAAGACATAGATGGTCAAAGTTGGAGATACCTTGATGAAGGACTTAGTGGGAAGACGTGAAGGACACCGATCGACTGTGGAAGTTATGAATCCCTTCTAAGAATTGCTGCTTGCATGTTGTATGCTCTGAAAGCTGTAGGAACCTCATACGACGTCGGAATTAGATGCTTGACCCCAACATTTGAAGCTAAGAGACTGAGTTATCACATGAGAAAATAATCACTCAATTTGGAGTTGTAGGGATCAGCAAACGAAGCGCGTAATTTGTAATCCCGTACAAATTTTTCAGATTTCGTAGACTTGACGGTAAAGGCCATATCTTTCAGCTCGTATGTCCGATTGATGCGCCCTTTTGGTATGTTGTAGAAGAGACATAGACGAACATCTTTAATTGAGGAAGAATTATCCCATTCCTCACCCATTGGTATGTTTTTGTAAACCCATGGCCTGAAGTGTGTTGTATCTCATTTGCAAAGGTGATGAGAACATATTGTAGAAGACTTCGGATTGTGTTCGCCAGTCGTGCAAGATTTGGGAATGTGAACATGTTATCATGTTTGCACATCTTGATATGAATCATTAGTTCTTGGGGAAGTCTGCTTCATGTGTAACACTTCAGAGAATGGTTAGTTGATGAAGCCATGTCATGAGGATGTTGCTTCTGAGACCGTTGTTGATGCTGAGATCACGACTGATTACGCTCCAGAGACCGAAAAGACTAGAACCATGATTATCAATATAATATTTTCTCCTCCATCCAGTGAGCCTTTACATTCACGAACTAGTTGGTGGGTTGAGCATTCCCAAGATGAAGGTGTACTGATCATCTGGAATTCTCTTGAATAATATAACTTTACTGTGAACTGGCTTCATCAGTGAATCGACGTTATTGTGGAAGATGGCAGCACCGGTCTTCATTGTGGTGAAGAGAGGAAGTTCCTCAGTCGTGATTTTTAATGTAGAGAAGTCCCGTCGATGAAGTTTCATGGAATCACATCAGGTTGGAAATTCCAATAAGATCAAGTCCCCAGTGTATGTTGAAGGAGTTTGTGTCATCCATGAATGAATGACGTTGCATCTGCTTCAGAAGTCTTATCATGGGATAATGAAGACTTATCGATTGTAGTTCAGTTACACTTTGATCGTCTTGGTGTTGAATCATTGTCGAGATATTTATGCTGAATCCAAAGGTATCATTATCGAAGGTGTACTATTTGATTGGGAGTACAATTTGAAGGCTTCATAGATGCTTGAGCGTTGAAGTGTCATATCCTTTAAGCATCGAACATCTTAGGTTTGATCGAGTATCTTCGTTGATTCAAAGATTCCTTTCGTTAAGGTAGTGGGATTCAACACTTGCATATTTACGTAGTTTGTGACTTCGTGGGACACATGGACACTCCTTCAAGTCTATAGAGAAACGCCCAAAGTGTTCTTTGCCATGTTTGGACATCATCTCAGTAATGAATGTCCCAATGCTCGATTCGGAGGAATGTCAGATTCAACCACTTGGTAAAATATTGTTGAAGTGAGATTACCCACTTATAGCGTCTTGCAATAACATAGATGCTAGCAGAATTGAGTCCCCATGCTAGAATAGCATGTGAGGAAATAAATGACATAAACATGGGAGGAATTAGACTTTCCTGAGTGCATGACCTTTTGACGAATGTTTATTCATCTTTTGCAGGTTGTTGTTTCAACTTCGTCAAAGTTCGAAATTCTTCCAAGTGCTCTGATGATGGAACGTCCGCCAAATCTTCTGGATCAGAACTTTCTTCGTTGGAGAGATGTGCAACCAAAGATGCTTTATCAGTAGTCATCTTATCGGCATGAATCCACGTCCATCCGATAATCATGTCGTATCCGGGATCTTCCTTGATTATGTGAAACTTGGTCTCCGTCCAAGTTGAGCCAACTTTCATTTTGAGAGTGATGAAACCGTATGATCTCTGAGCGTTCCTTTGTGCATCCGAACTCATCATTCTTCCGAACTCATCATTCTTTCATTTTGAGACTTTGAGGGATTTCAGTGGAACAATGTCGATGGTGGTGTCAGTATCGATCATCATTCTTCCGAACTCATTTTCTATGAGGTAGACTGGTGAAGAAGTCCACAAGTCTTGCATCTTCTTGTTTGTGGATGAAGGTTCAAGGAGTATTTTTGGGATGGAAAGACGTCACACAATGTAATTGGTGTCCGTGTGAACATGTCTTTCCTTTGTGCCTTGACAGATAGAGCATATATGTTCACCAAGGATTGAATCGCCTATTTGATAGGTTGTTCGTAGAGCGGCAGGTGTCTTGATTGGGAGAGGGTCACGCGCACTCCTTCAGTCCCCGGTTGAAGCTGGGACTCTCCATTATTTCCCCGTTCGTTGATGCAGGGTTAAGGTTTGCGCATTTCAGGATTGGTTATCCTTTCTTTGTTCTTCCGAAGGATCCTGAGAGATTGGAGAAGTATGCTTACGTAGTGGCGATTTGGCTTTCCTTTTGCTTCCTTCAACAACAACGTTCATGGAAGGTTGGAGGTTGTATTGTATGTTGAAGAGACGTTGAGCATCACGAGGTTCTCAGTCTAGGTTTTTCTCTTTCCAGTAAAGCATGCATGGTAGTTGTTGATCGCTTGGCTGCTTCATGAAGTTCTCTTTCCTAGTGGCTCCATGAATCGACGGATGTGTTCTCGAGAGTTCCCTATTCCGTTATTGATAGGGTGTAGAATACATCCTATTTACTATCTATTGTTTATGCTTTCTTTGCTATTTTTCTTGTAAATTATGTATTTTACGCTTGTTTTGAGTTTTGTAGCTACTTTGGAGTCACACGGAGGAAAAGAAGAAGAAATCACCTAATTTGAGAAAAAGGGCAAAATTGTCATTTCATGGGCGAACACTATTTGGAGCTAAGTCAAGGTTAAGGGGCAACTCTTTTAGGAGGAGTGCTAAAGACAGACCAGCTGAGGATAAGGGGCTTGAAACTTTGTTAACCCTTATCAGAAGTACCCGGGTGCAAATATCCATCCCCATTCTATAACCCTATGAGAGACTTTTCTCTCATTCATACACAGAAATGGCTGCTGATGAAATTCGAGAGATTGAGATCGAGAAGTGAAAAAAATCGTAAGAAGACATCGATGAATTCAATGGAGAAGATGGTGGTGCTTGTACCGTAGTCGAATCGTAAGTATTGTTGTTGTTGAACAACACAGAAGGAATAAAACCGAATCGAGAAATTGAGAAGAATCATTAGGTTTGAAGAACAAAAAGGAAATTGGTGGTCTCTGAAATTGAAGTTTAAGATGGGTAAACTCGATCCGAGTTTGTGATGATTTCAATCGATAGAAAAGTTAGGGTTTGTTATCTCTGAAAACCAAATGAAAATGGATTCTGGGTTCTTATTGCTGTTTTGATTTAATGGGTTTGGCTATGAAGTTGAAATTGAGATGGTCTTTGGGTTGTGATGAAATTGTGGAGGTGATGGTTCTGTGTTGACAAAGATGAGCAGATGAAGTCTGAGATGGATGCAATCAGGGGTATGGTGGTGCTCATCTTATGGTGATAGAATGGAGCTCGAGACTGCTCTTAAGGAGTTGAGCTATTGAGTTTCTGCTGTTGAATGAGGAAATCAGAGATGGGTCAGTGACGCTGAGTGAGACGAAGGTATTGAAGAGAAATTTCAGATGCAGTGGTGAGTCTGTTGGTGGAATAAGAAGGCAACATTGATGGAATGGTGTTGCAGATCTGAGAAAAAGGTGCAGTATGTGTTGGGTGCTTGAACAGAGTTTGCAGGTGGAGGTTGCAGAAGCAATGGAATGGGTTGTGTTGGCTACACTGAAATCATGAAAGCATTGCAGTAACGATAGCCCGAGTTGATCAGAAAGGAAGTTGCTACTGGGTGTGAATGAAGTTGCAGGATAGAACCAAGCAATGAAGCTAAGTGCTGGCATTGAAGTTTGCAAGGAAATGGCGCAGTGGTTGAGCGCTGATGGTATTTCTTGGTTGGAATTTATGAAGATTGTAGTCGCTGCGGAGGATGGGGACTGAGCTCATCGCAGGTATACAGCCATATTGGAATTAGTGGTAATGAACAGCCACATGAGTAAGTTGAGCACAAGGTGGTGATGGCCGGAGAACTGAATTACAGTGGAATGGAGCTGATTTCTTCTTTGGGCACGAAGCCGGGCAAGAATGAATCTAACTCTTGCAAGCAGTTGTTATGCCCTGGAGGTTGCTGTTGTTGCATAATGGGATTTGTATGGACAGGGAAGTGCAGGTATTGAAGTTAAAATGGGCACTGTGTGCTTGGTTGGTAGTGGTTTTGGTGATATGCAGCTACAGGGGAAGGCACAGCCATAATGGCTGAAGTGCGGAGTTTGGCCAGTGCGAATGGCTTATGGCCTGGCAACTCAGCCCAATCAGCCAGAGAGATCTGACTCGGTTCTGATTCGGATCTGACTCGGTGACTCCTCCCTTGACCAGTTGACTAACAGAGACCGTTAGGTCAAACGTTATCCCTAACGGTTGACTGAAGGAATATTCCGTTGAATATTCTCCCGACGACAGAATTTTCAGGTGGCCGGCGGCGACTATTCCGGTCAGATTCCGGCCATAATACCAGTTTTCCGGCGAGCCAAAAAAATTCCAGAATTTTCTATGGACTTCTCTCATGGGTGTGAAGACTTGGACTAGGAATTGGATGGAGAATTGGGCTAAAATTTGGAAAGAGAAGGTGGAAGAGTTGAGAAAAGCTTGGATTTGGAAATTGAATTGCTAAAGGAAAAGGATTCTAATCCTTGGAAGATTTGGAGAATATTGAAGCCTATAAATAGAGAAGTTTTCTACATCTTTTACACACCTCTCTATACACACATCACTTGTGTTTTTGATAGTTTTTGAAAATTCTTCTTTTTAATTATTTGTGTGAACTCTTGAAAATTCTCCTTTAATTATTATTTGTGTGAATTTCAAAAACATGAGTAGCTAATTTTCTTATTGATTGAGGATGAATTCCTAGTTCTTAACATGATTTGAGTTTTGTTTCAATTCTATCTTGAGATTTTTCACATGATTATCGATTGTTTTTACTAATAGGAATGTTTATTCATTCATGATTGATTGATAGATTGTTTGGAGTGCACGCTAAATTGATTTGTTAATTGATCTATATCTAGTATAAGTTAGGGAATACGTAATCGTTCTCGACACTTTACACAAGTAGAAAACGCGAGACCTTGCGAGGGATTCCGTGGAGCAATTGTGTGTAGAAACAACGCTAGAAAGTGAACCAAGCGAACCGAGTTTAACTACTAGTACTAAACCTAAATTCATAAATCTTAATGCATTCAGGGGAATTACATCTTGTAAGTGGACCTCAAGGTGGTTCTTTTGAATAGAATCTGATAACTAAGCGGACTTGTTACTCAGTGAAATAAGGGATTTTGGGGCTAGCTAAGCGGACCTGCTATCCTACGGTTGGTGATAATCTGTGACTAATAACAAGTAGAAAAGAACATTAACTTTAATCATTGTTTTGCAAATTAAGAAGGATTCCTTGATCTTGTCTCTCTTATTGATTTCAACTTTACCTTTTAATTGCTTTATTTTGCTTTATACATCCCCCCTTTTGTGACAATTTTTACAACTAGAATCTCTTGCTCCTCGTGGGAACGAACTTGACTTCCATTATATTATTTTTAATTGAGTGGAAATAGATATTAATTTGATTGCACCTACGACACGCACGCTTATATATGCGGACGTTGGGGAAGTATAGCCCTTCGGGAGAGGAATTCTTTTCGTAGCAGCAGGATATGTAGTTTGATGACGGTGAACAGATGATGCTTTGTCTTTTCCTCGATCCTCCATGAAGCGTTTCATGTCCTCACGAGTGATGAAGCCCTGCAGTTCCTTTGTTGACGGGGTTATCGCAGCCTTGTGGACTTCATCATCATCTACCGACCGGAGTGACTTCAGGATCAGCAGCCAAAGATGTCTCTTTGGATTTTCCTTTCTCTCGAGTTTTCTCTGACATCTTGTCAGTGAGAGTTTTGAGATAATTGCACAACTCTTTCTGTGTTGCAGCCGTGTCAATCTGATTTTTGGCGAGAACTTCCTGAACTTTCATGAGATCGGCAATAGTAGGTGGATTTTCTATGATTTCTTCGGGATACCGACCAAAGAGAGGATTACTTTCGATATTGGTTTGTGGAGGAGTAGTATCACCACCGCCTTTGTTGGAAGCAGGAATATTTTCTGGAGTACCACCATTGTTGTTAATGCTAGCGTTGTTCGTGTTAGGATTGGTAACTGAACCTGACCTAAGATCAACCATTTTTTGAAAATGAGAGATTGCAACCGAGAGATTAATCTCCCAATGTGGTCGCCAATATGTGGATGGGGAAAAACGGTTTGCTGGTTTTTTAGGGAATTGAAGAGTCGAGCGTGCAGACGAGACTCCTCGACCGAGCAAACTGCTGAACCTCACATAGATGCACTGCAAAGGGAGTACTTAGATTCGAGAGATCAATCTGTAGGACTCCAGCCTAAACCAAGACAATGGCCGTTCCAGAGTCAATTCGGTCACAAAGAGGGAGATAGGTTGATCTGTAGGAGGGAAGCTGAGAATTGTGTGGGATCAATGATGATCAAGGATTGTGGATGTGTTGAAGGTTTATGCAAATTGAAGAACTGCTGAAGTTGAGTTATGTGAATAAATTTTTAATCGAGTTGTTGACGAATGATGATGATCAAATATTTTCCTCGATCTGGACTTATTTATACTGCAAGAATGATGAACACCTTGATCCTCGCAAGTGTGACGGTTTCTTGAGTGAAAGAGTGGGAAAGTGGAAGATCGTGGTGAAACCGAGCCGTGTCGGGCGGAGACTTGGTTAACTGGTCCACCCACTACTTTGCTAACTCCTTCAATCTTGCACGAATTACTCACATTCTCATCGTGGATGAATCCACGTGTCGTAGGCCGCCAGACCAAAACCCTAATTGATATCCCCCGTGTGACGTGATTGAAGTCTCACGAATCGTGGAGTCTGCATGACAAACGTGTATTTGATTATTCACGTTGACTGATTAGACAATGAGTCTAGGTTTTGTTGAATTGAGCATGAATGATAAATTTCTCAGTGGAACATTCGAGTAACTGAGCAAGTATTGCTCGACAATTCATCGGATATCGATGGTTTGATCAATATTCGAGCAATTGAGCAAGTATTGTAAATTATCAATATTGATAGTCGGGCAATTGAGCAAGTATTGCTCAATTCAAAAATTATCGAATATTGGTGATTGGATCAATATTCGAGAAATTGAGCAAGTATTGCTCAATTCGATTTAATTATCGATAAGTTATCAATATTGATAGTGACTCAATATTCAAGCTAAATCGAGCAAGTATTGCTCAATTCGATGAATTACCGATAAGTTCTTGAATATTGATAGTGGCTCAATATTCGAAAATCGAGCAAGTATTGCTCAATTCGAAGAATTATTTATTTATTGGTGACGTGACCCAATAAAATATTAATTAAAATATTGGTAGATTACCGAATATTATATAATTAATCCGCGTGTTGCTTGATGGATCAACATAAATTTATTTAGTGTTTGAACTTGCTTAGAATAATGATTTGTTGAGCGTTTGTTCGAAAACCCTAATTTTTGATCAATTGCTCATTAGTCGACGAATCCTTTGAAAATAGGTCATGAGTAAAGGAGGGACCGACCACATGGGACTATGGACATCCATGTGATGCCCAATTGCTCGAGAGAGCGTACACCGTGGTCCCGAGTTGGCAGTTGGTGAAGGAATGATGATTAAATGTCGGTTTCATCATTTATTGAAATAGTGCTGGATTGAGCATTAGGTGATAAAACCTAATTATTGAAAAGTGAGGGACCGACCAAGGTGGCATGAGACCGGCCCTTGGTGGTCATGGGACCACTGGTGGGCGTTTGCACAAACTCGAGTTGGTTGTGAAGAGTTTGGACACAATATGAGCGATTGCGCAAATTAGGTCAAAAGTGTGAAAACGTGTGGGACTGGCTTTGTGCAAGCCTAGGGATGACCTTGGTCGGTCAAGAAGGCATGCACGTGTTACCATGGTGTCCGTGTTTCCGTGACCGAGAGTTTCGGTATTTTTCGATGTGCGTTCGAGCAATATTTTGATTTTCAAGAGTTCAATCTTTGACCTGAAATCCTCGATTTTGCTCGAATGAGCAAGTATGCTCGTTTGATCAATATTTTGTGAATATTAAAATAATAATATTTTAATATATTTTTGTGAGTAACCTAGTCGGTCATGTGACCATGTTGACTTTTGGCTTTTTCATGGTTTGCGCAATATTTGAGAAAATATGGAGAAACCATGATTTTTTCTAAAACAGGGAAGTTTCACAAGATGAGAAAAATAACAATTTATGAAAGATTAGGGATTGCAAGGTGTGGGACCGTCCACGGCTAGGTATGGCCGGCCCGGCTAAGTTGCGTAATCCTCGCAACACCTTTTCCTATTTTATATTATTATTTTTCATGAAACCACGAAAATATGGAGAAACCATGAAAATATGGAGAAACCATGAGTTTTGCTCAAACAAGGAAAGTTGTCGAATGGAGGAGTCTTCATGAGTTCATGAAAGCAACAAAAATAAGGAAAATAATGGAGGAAGCATGGGACCGGCCACGGCTAAGGCACGACCGGCCACGGTGGGCCCGGCCCATGGGCGCTTCTCCGTATTTTAATGTTATTATTTTCTCCTATTTTATGTGGGATTCCTCAATTTTCCATATTTTCGCATGCTCATTCGTGCATTTGGGTGCTCGTTCGTGCATCACTGTCGAGTACACTTGCACCATTTTATGGGGCTTACTCACTGGTAGTCCAGATGCCCGATTATTGAGTATTTATTACTAATTTATGAAATTCAGTGGAGAATGATTCATGAATCCGAGTAATAAAAGTGAATAGTTTTTTATTATCAATCCATAGGATCAGCCGTGGATTCGACCATGAATTCGGAATAATAAAATTACCTATTACCATTCCATGAGATCAGCCGTGGATTCGATCATGAAATCAGAGTAACGAGATAATATAATATAGTTGTTTATTGCCATCCTATGAGATCAACCCGTGGATTCGATCATGAAATCGGAGCAAAAGATAATTGTTTATTGCCATTCCATGGGATTAGGCCGTGGATTCGACCGTGGAATAGGAGCAAAAATAGATCATTCTGTGAATTCAGTGGTGAATGTCACGGCAAAATTTAATCTATTGCAGAAAGCATATTAGCGTCACATCCATTCTGAATGGTGCATAGTCAGGGAGTCACGGGTGTTTGCTTACGATCTGAAGGCGTTATTGCTCTCAATCTTACGGAGAACCGCCTGGATCTATACACGGTCTCTCTACATAGTTAGGGAATAGTGAGTGTCACCGACGTCCTAAAGGCGTTATTGCTCTCAATCTTACGGAGAACCACACAATCGTTCTTCTATGTAGAGGGGTCTCTCTCTCATGTAGTCAGGGAACAGTGAGTATCACCGATGTCCTGAAGGCGTTATTGCTCTCAATATTACGGAGAACCTCCCAATTACAATATTCTACATAGAGGGCACAATGAAATGCCAAGGATCGAACGCTCAGCTACTGGAGGCTTTTCGAAAGACATATTCATCATGGCTTCGTAAAATATGAATCATCACATGCCTGAAATCCGTGTAAGAAGCATGCAGTATCGTGATTTTACGGTTTTGTCCTTTGTTGAAAATCCACCATCTACACAGTCGTACTGGTGAAGCAGCTTCCGATCAGGGGCTACCAACAAATTCCCGCTCTTACTCATCAATGGTAGTAAAAAGGAAGCGGCATGTCCGGTCAAGTCTTTGGAACTCAACTAGATTCTTTGAATCTCGTTCGTATGAGCGAGAGGAAGAAACCCTTTCTGGCTTTAAAAATTCGTCGGGTGTAAAGGGAGCTTATGCTCTTTCCTGTTTTGCACGAACATTAAGACCCACCCATCTTCATGTACACCAAACAACATCAAGGTAAGTCCATCTAGTCTTCGTATTCTTAATGTGATTGAAATATCCACGTTTAATTCGATGTGATTGACTTTCTTTGCTAGCAGTGGTAGAGCGAGCATCAACAACAACAAAGCAATCTGGGGATATTTCCGCTCCTAAGCCAAGGGGAATTAATGATTCCAAAGACACGCCCAATATGGATGATGAATTCTTCGAAGTGTCCTATATGATTGTTAGGACTCATCTTAATCACGTGACGATTTTTCTTCCTGGACCAGAGGGTGTAGAAGCTGTACCATCGATCTTCACTGGAACGTATAATTTCTATCTCCAGCCTCTCCAGTAAATTTCAAAATTTTCCGAACTCCGTTGTGCTCGATTTCGAGAGTCCTTGACTGGTGGTATCCTCTAGGCAAGGTGGAGGCAGTCCCCAGGGGAAATAGGTTCTGTCAGAGAGGATTGTAGGTGGCGCTCGAGCAGCTACAATGATCTCCAATTTTTTGGATGTACGTGTATGTACATGTTTTGCGCTGTTTGACTGGCTGAATTATCTGGATAGCTTTGAACTAATCTTGCTCAACTTCTTTCATAATTTTAATGCTTTGAGAAGATGAACGTCCTTGTTGGATTTGCGCGAGTTGCATGTATCCTAGATGACGTTGCAGGAAGAACCGAGAGGTAATGGAGGCGACCGACGATGTTGAGGATGTGACTGCGCCCTCGACCCTGAATTTGATGCTCTTCATGTAAATCACGTGTTAATTGGGGGGGTTCAGCGTGTCAGCGAAGTATGTTGAATTGTACGCCCGAATATTGAAGAAGTATGGAAACATTCCCATAACCAAATGTGTAGTATGATCAGGCATGCTGCTTCTGAATGAGTGACCGAATATCGGAAGTATCCTCAATACATGTGTGTAGGCTTCGAATTTAATGTTTCCTGTTATGTGAAGGGATTTCAAAATCCGAAATTTGTGAATCGAAATGGATAGGATTCCTTCCATGAATCTTATTAACCATAAATCAGAAATTGAAAAACTGTCTCAGGAGTTGAAGTTGAAGCAGGCTACTCTTCAGGGTATAGAAAGTGTTTTCTCTAATAAAAAAAAATGAAATGCTACTGAATGATTTCCCTTGAATGCCTTTATTTCCTTCCCAGGACTTTTCCCTTTAGGTGTTTTGGAAAGACGAAACGTTCCTTGGTGGTTTGATTTGGTTTTGAATAGGTAGGCGGCTGCTCTTGAAGAATAGAGGTTTTTGTTTTGTGAAAGAAATGGTGTTTCACTGAAATCTTAATTATGAATGAAAATTGGTGCAAACATTTTGGATGAATTGTAAGTATTGTATGAAAACAAGGGAAATACTAGGGAAATGGCAATATAATGTTTCAGGGACTGACAGGAGCTATATAGTGTGTATTGCTACTCCTCCTATATATTATAGCTAGATGAAACCAAGTTTCTGCAGGTATCAGATGAAACCCACTTACATCTTATATATTATACATGTTTAAGAATTTAATAACCACCAACAGAGGCAAATCAGTTGCATCCTAACTTAAAGTTAGATGAAAACCAAGCCAATCACCTCCCGATCATTACTTCGTAACCAAATGCAAACCAATTTCATGCAATCCATCCAAAACATAACCAGATGCAATCCATAACATACATTTTCATACAACAACCAAATTAAATCATGTTAAAATTATGAACAAAATCCACAACATACAATACTAACTGCAGATGTATCTTTAAACCTGAACGAAACTGTTTTCATCCAGTTTTTAATCTATCGAAAAATATACACTTACAAAGTAACAAAGGGATGAAACCAGTTCCATCCATGCTTTAAACCTGATGAAACAATTCAGATACCCATATGAAAATCAAATTCACCCAATTTCACTTCAACCATTTTAACATTGGAAATTCTTAAATAACCAGATGCAAACCAATTTCATCTAAAAAATACTAACTGAAATGAAAATAAGAACAACCAATTCAACAATTTAATCATGCAATTTCAATTTAAGAACAAAACAAAGTTAGGGTTTGAAAACTTACGAGTTTTAGGAGACATTATGTGGATCGATTGAAAACCTAACTCTTCCAATACACTTAAATGATTGAAACCCTAATTCTCTTCAGATGAAACCTCTCGGTAGTGTTGAAGGTGTATTACGACTGGTAGATGAAACCTCTCTTGTAGTGTTGATGGTGGGGAGACGGTTGAGGAAGTTTCTGTTGATGATGGTGAACAGAAGGTGGATGAAACCAACTACTGCTAGTGATGATGGTGAGGAGACGGTGGATGATAACGTTTTCTGCTAGAGATGATGGTGGGGAGACGGTGCAGGAAGTTGTTGTTGATGGTGGGGAGAAGATGAAGAACGTTGGTGGTTTCTCTTCAAAAGAGTGAGATCGTGGTTTCTTATGTGGGAGAAAAGAAGATCGTGACGGTTACAGAAGGGTATTAATGTCTCTCCACGTTAAAAGATTCTTTTGGTCATTTGACCCAGGCCAAATTCCTACCCGTCCATTTGACCCAGAAAACATTCCCTTTTGGCTATATAGCCCATTTTCTGTTAATAAAATTATTCATTTCTTTAATCAGTTTTGTGTATACTTTTTAATTACAGGGAAAAGTTGGTCTCATTTGATGTTGGTAATACGTTCAAGGGGGACAAAAATTTCCACGCTGATGATGACTTACATGAGATTGCTGAAGTTGGAGAAGATGATGAGGAGAATGATGGTTAGAAGTCCTGCTGCCTGGTACTTGTTATTGGTTATGATGATTAGATGATGGTTAATAATCTCTATGGTTATTATCGGTAATGTTAGCAGTAAGGGTCAATTTTCCAGGGTTTTAAGATGACCTCTACTGTCTTTTTTTTTTTTTTGGTGTGTTAGTAGTAGTAGTAGCAGTACTTGTTATTGATCTATGGTTATTATCGGTAATGTTAGCGGTAAGGGTCAATTTTCTAGGGTTTTACGATGACCTCTACCGTCATTCTTTTTTTCTTTTTTTTGGTGTGTTAGTAGTAGTAGCAGATTTGTTATTGATCAAATCGCTGTAGTTTAATTGATTATTATCAGTATCATTGAATATCAAGTTGATTAGGCTTTTGTGTTTTTATATTAAATGGCTTGGAGGTGTTGTTGTCTTTCTCTCATTCTTTGAAGCAGCCAATTACTTTTAACATGAGTTTGGCATGGAAAGCTTCTAATTTTACAACAAGTTCTACATCTCATATGAACACAATCTTTCTTAGGCTTACTAGATAGTAACCCGTGCGTTGCACCGGCGATAAGTTTTTTCTTTTGCTTGTGAGCTTTTATTATGTTGTATTTATAATTGTTAGGCACGTACATGTGCATATGTAAGAAAACTAACCATACACAGCTGATAAAAATGAAGCAAAGAGTGAAAGACCCATCATGCTTCATCAACGATAAGACAAAATTCTCTATCACCGATCTCTTCACGAATTTCTTTTTGACCTTTGTGGCAATGACATGTAGAATCTCTTTTTGAATCCGTGGAGAAGTGTAAGTAGCATTTTTTGGAGCTTTATCTAATACAGCTTCAACATCTTTATTATAAGAAGCTAATATATCGATCATTTCAAGAAAACTACCACGGTTCAATGATCCTTGACTTTCATCTCGACCTCTTAATGCATAACCTTGAAATGTAAGCCATAGAACTGCATCAATTGAGGTTCTGAGTCTCAACCTATTTTCAAAGCAATTTGTTGTGAAGTATAACTCTCAACTACTCTCTCTATATGTTGAGAAGGATTCTTCAAGTCCTCTAATGCTTTCATTGCGTCCCCATGAATTTTGCTGCGCATATGTTTTAAGAATGTGCATCTATCTCCATCATTAACTTTCTTCCAGTTTCTGAAACCATTTACAGTAAAAGCATTCTTTGAAGCATTGTTTGACGGTTTAGTAAATAGATAGCAAGGTAGACAAAATGATGCGTCCTTGCGAGGAGAGTATTCTAACCATGATGGAAATAAACTAAACCATGAATATAAGAAAGGACGTTGGTTACCAAGTTCTCCGGATAGCGGGTATGTTGAAAGCTTAGGTTGATATGGACCGGCTGAAATATATTCTCGTCTAATTTCTTCTCGTTGGTTAACATTATATTCCCATATTTGAGGACGTAATCCCGGATCACGTTGCAAACCGCTGATAGTATTGATAATTGTACCGATAATTCTTCTTGGATAATTTGGCGCTTGGTTGTCAGAAATTGAAATCTCGGACATGGGACCCCAAGATTTCCGATTTGTAAATGGCGAGCACGCAGCTTTTCGGAATCATTGGTAGATTTCTTCTTGAAAAAATGAAACAGGTGTAGT
Organism: Papaver armeniacum; assembly: GCA_023531295.1. Classification (NCBI taxonomy): domain Eukaryota; kingdom Viridiplantae; phylum Streptophyta; class Magnoliopsida; order Ranunculales; family Papaveraceae; genus Papaver; species Papaver armeniacum. Next base: position 16,921 of record JAJJWW010011653.1, read on the forward strand.
ACCCTTTCTCTTTAACTACACAACAATAAAAGTTCGGTATTAAATCACATATATAATGGATCAACTGTATTATATAATTGATTGAATCATTGGTTAGATGACAATAACTATGAGCCATTTACAAATAAACAAAAATACAAATTCACACCAAAGGAAAACAAGTTAAAGAACATGCATAGATTCTTTCCTTTCAGGTCCACTATGACCTTTATCCCCGTCCATTTGTGTGCAACAACTCAATTTCCTTTGTACCTACATAAATTAGATTAGTTCTTCACTTTTTGTACAAAGTGATAAACAACAACATACGTTATAATTTAAAGAAATTAAGAAATACAATTCAGACTTCAAAGACTAATTCAAAAAAATTGAGAAGTGCAATCCAAACTTCGAGAGAGTAATTAACCAATAAAAAATCATTATAATCTAAATAAACATTCTAGACATACAAACAACCCTAAATTATAAATGTAACATAATCTAGCCCACATTGAAATTTACATTCAATTCAATTATCTAAAACCCAAATTCAAACAACACCATGTTAAATTGAATTTTACATTCAGATAATAATTTTAGACTTTAGTTATTTAAAACCAAATTGATAAAAAGTAGAAAAATACCTTCAATAGAATCAATACAATCACTTTCTTGTCGATCCAACGGAGATGAAAAAATTTCAGAGGTAAGAGTTTTTATTTTAGTATTCTTGTTCCCTTTCTTTCTGATCTCTCAATATTCTTTCCCGTATAAATTTATTAAAAAAATATTCTTTCCTGCATAAATTTATTAAGAAATCAAACTCAAATATTCTTTCTCGTATGTAACAAGCACAATTACGTGTCCAGGCTAAGAAAAGTCAAACTCAAATGTGCAGATGAATAGTCTATTATTCCCCACGTGTTAGCAAAAAGCTCAACTAACTTAAAAGAGTATCTCTAAATAGTCCTTACAATATTTACAATTTATTTAGGGGGGCTGGCAATGGATTTTTTTCCCAAAAACTAAAAGATTTAACAACGATTAGTGGAGATTTTCGATATTTTAGGGGAGGCGGCCGCCACCCCTGTTCAATAACGCTCTGAATGATTGAATTTTTCTCAATTGAGAGTGAATGCTCAGACGATGAGTTCGTGTAGACGAAATATTGTATGTATGAACTTGCCGAGAATTCCTTGTTTAGACGAATATTCGAGTGTTCGAATCTTGTTCTTTCAATCAGGATTCAGAGACATTTTATAATACCGGAGTTGAAAACACCATGATCCCATGAAGTGTGACAGTTTGCTGGAATCAGAGAGTGGGGAAGTGGGAAATCGTGTTAAAACTAGTTGCTCATCGTGCGGAGACTTGGTTAATTTTCCAGCCACTACTTTGCTGACTCTTCCAAATGATTGCACGACTTGCTCACATTCTCATCGTGGGTGAACACACGTGCCGTATACCGCCAGACCAAAACCCTAGTTAATATCCCCCCATGTGACACGATTGATATCTCGTGATTGTGGAGTCAGTTGCTAACTTTGTGGGACGATGAGTCCATGTATTGTTGAGTTGAACATGTTTTGCAAATGTTCTGAAACTCATGAATCAAATATGTCTACTGAGACGAGGTATTATTATGTTGATTACCTAAGACGAGCAAACTGTGTTGTTGAATTGTCAAATAATATTGATAGTTGAACCAATATTATTGAATCCGAGCAAATATTACTGGTTCTAGTGAATATTGCTAGTTTGAGCGAATATTGCTAGTTTGAGCAAATATTGTCGGTTTGAGCAAATATTGCTCGTTTGATGAATTGTTGGTAGCAGGACCAAACTAAGTATTAGTTTAAGATACTGACTGCTGGGTTGAGTAAAATAAATAAAAATGTTGATCATGGAATCAACATAAAATTATCAGAGTATTTGAATCTGCTCAGAATCATGTCTGCAGAGCTCTGGATTCAAAACCCTAATTTTATCAAAATGATGATTTATTGCAAATAAATCTGCAGAGTGAAGCAGGGACATGGGATGACGAGTCCACCATGTACGCCCAGATGCCCGAATGAGTAAAATACCAAAGTCTCTTAGAGGACCAGTTGGTGAAAGAATGATTAAATGCTGGTTTAATCATTTATTAAAATAACGCTCGTGTGAGCGACATATAATAAAACCTGGCTATGGAAGGATGAGGGTCCGACCAAGTGGTCATGAGACCGACTCTAGGTGGCCGTGGGACCAATAGATGGTCGTTTGAGCAAACCCCCAATTGTTTGGAAGGAGTTTGAACCTAATATGAGCGATTGAGCAAATTAGGTTAAAATCATTAAAATATGTAGGACCAGCTGTTTGCAAGCCTTAGGGCCACCCTTGGTCGGTCAAGGGGATGTGCTCGTGTCACCATAGTGTCCGTGTCTCAGTCCTGAGAGTTTCAGTATTTTTCGATGCGCATTTGAGCAACATTCTGAGAAAATATGCAGAATCCAGGGTTTTGCTGAAACTAGGAAAAATACATGAGATGATGAAAAATAATAAATGAAACAGGAAATTGCAAGGTGTGAGACCGGCCACGGCTAGGGCATGGCCGGCCAGCTAACAAGCACGGTCCCACACTTTCCCAGTTTAATGTGATTTTATATATTTCTCTGATTTGAAGGAAATTCCATGAAACTGGAGAGTTTGCTGAAATTAGGAAATTTCCATGAGATGAGAGAGATAAAATAATAATAAAATAGGGAATGGTGGAGTGTGGGACCGGAAATGGCCAAGGCATGGCCGGCCGGCCAACGGGCACGGTCCCAGAGCATTCTTCCCAATTTTATGTAATTTTCATGATTTTAGGAAATTTTCATAAAATCAGAGAGATTTGTTAAAACCAAGGTATTTTGTTGAAATCAGGGAGTTTTCATGGAATCAGGAAACTAAAACAACAAACAATAATAAAATAATAGGCGTGTGGGACCGTCTAGGGCATGGTCGGCCGGCTAGAGCCCGGTCCCACGAGTTTTCCCAATTTTGTAATATTTTTCATGATTTTAGAGAAAATTCATAAAATTAGGGAATTTTCATGGTTTTAGGGAATTTTCATGAAATCAGGGAATTTTCATAATTTGAGAGAAATAATAAAAGAATGGGACGTGAGGTGTGGGACTGGCCACGACTAGGGCATGGCCGGCCGGGTGGTGCTCGGTCCCGCTACACCTTTCCCTAATTTTATTATTTCTTTGATAAAATCATGAGATTAGAGAATTTCCTTGAAATGAAGGAGATTTGCTCGAATGAGAGAATTTTCACGAGATCAGGGAAAAATAATAAAATATGACAAAATATAAAATTATGTGCGGGACTGGTCACGACATGACCGCATGACCGGCCCGCTGATGAGCCCAGTCCCCTGGCGCCTTTGCTAATATTTTATTATTATTATTTTTCCTTCCTATTTTGCATAGGTTCATCGTTCATTCATATTTTTGAAATGCTCGTTTGCGCATTCAAATGCTGGTCTGTTGATCGCTGTCGTAAGCGTCAAAAATAATTTCACTTTCTTACTCACTAAATATAAATGAAGTACAAGGTAAGGAAGAGTTCGTTTCCACAGAGAGGCAGTTGTTGTTATGCGATTTTCAGTTTCTAAGGTAACCAAGGGGGGATTTTTGTTGTTTTATCTAAGCAATAAAAATAATTGAAAGCAAAGTAAATAATTGGAATAATCAATAAGGAGAAGATATTTGTCATGGGATAGTATCATTCACAAACATGTATTTTCATCAATGATTAGAATTGGTATTTTAATCTCTCGTTTACTAAAAGTCCTAGGATACCTTGATCGCAAGTATATCCCGCTAATTCCCTGATTTCATCACAACCACATTAAAAGATGCATATGTGAATTCTTCCTAGAAAGTAACCTAAAGTGTAAAAGCACAATTAGATTTAACTCCCTAAAAGCAATAAGTTCTATGGAATAAGACTAATCAAGGCAATCAAACGTGTAAAAGCACTAATTCAATTTAACCAAGGTTATGATTCATATGCAATTATAAATATGTATCACTACAAGTAATAACCACACTATGCTACTTAGAATCAGGGATAAACAACTATTTCGTATTGAAAACCCTAATCTAGCAATAGAGATGAATGTAAATCGGATTGATTCCGGACTCAACCAACCAAACAATCAAATCATATGACAATATTAATAATGAATCATACACAATAAAATATTGAGACAAAACTAATTCATTGAATCATATAACATGTTGAGAAATCAACTTTATCCCATAACCAATAATAATTGTTTAGCTACTCATAGCTATGGAGTTCATCATAAAAATATTAATTGAAAAGAAGAAGATGAACAAAAGCAAACCCTAGAAGCGTAAACAAAACCGGCTCTCTCCAAGTTCCAAGAATAATATGTGTCTACCAAAGTTGTAGAAGACTTTCCTTTAATAGCTCTCTTGTTTCCAAAATTAGGTCTAATCTCAAAGGTCTAATAGATAGAAGTCCACCAAGCCCATATGTGAGAAAAACCCATGTAGAAAATATGCCCCAAAAACGGTCGACGGAAAACTGGTATTATGGCCGGAAATCGGCCGGAGAAGTGACCGGAAAATAGCTCAGGTGACCGGCAAAGTCCGCCCGGTCACCGGTCAAACGATTCAAATCGGCTGTGTCAACTCGCCAAGTCACCGAGTCAAACCGGTCATCAGTGAGTCAACCGAGTCACCGAGTCGATGACTAATCGACGAGTCGTTCTCACTAGCCTGACTGGGCTTGATATGAGCCATTGCACAGGCCAGAACTTATGCAGCACAATCATTGTGCATCACCAACTCATATTCAGCCAAGATGTCTGTGCATCCTGCAAATCCTTATCTCAGCACCAAAACTGCAACACATTAGACCTTTTAATTCCATTACAACCCTTAAGCACCATCAGCTTCATGATCAGCAACAACACCAACCATTCAGTCTCAGAACTCATCACAATTTATCTCCATTTCTTTTCTTGCCTCCATCTGTAACAGACCCTTCTCTAGTATCAGATGCAGCATCACTTTGGAACAATTCTTGTCATCATTCTTCTCAAGAACAATATCTCAATCCCATCTGTAGCTCTAGTCACAACACCACTCTGCATAACCCTTTGTCACAGCAGCAGCTACTTCAGCTCAAATACCACATACCTACTTCGACTCTTGGTTGCAGTTGTCACAGCCATTGCAAACTGCAATACCATTAGTAATAACAGCACCACCATCACTGCATCGAGCTCGCACTCTGTAGTTACATGATGCGTGTCGTAGGTGCAATCAAATTAATATCTTATTTCCACTCAATTAAAAATAATATAATGGAAGTCAAGTTCGTTCCCACGAGGAGCAAGAGATTCTAGTTGTAAAAATTGTCACAAAAGGGGGGTGTAAAAAGCAAAAGAAAATAAATAAAACAATTAAAAGATAAAGTTGAAATCAATAAGAGAGATAAGATCAAGAAATCCTTCTTCGTTGCAAAACAATGATTAAAGTTATGTTCTTTTCTACTTGTTATTAGTCACATATTATCACCAACCGTAGGTAAAGCAGCTAGATCAGTGCTAAACCCCTAAATCCCTTGTATCACCGGATACGGAAGTTCTCGACTACTGGATTCTATTTACCAAACCACCTAGTAGTAGATCACTCTAGATGTAATTTAAATAAACGCATTAAGATTTATGAACTTATTAGGTCAATATTAGTAGTTAGACTCTTAGATCAAGGTCTACTTGCTAACGTTGTTTTCACACACAATTGCTCCACGGAATCCCTCCGCAAGGTCTCGTGTTTGCTACTTATGTAAAGAGTCAAGAAACGATTACTTATCCCCTAACTTTCACTAGCTTTAGGTTGAATTAACAAATCAATTTAGCGTGCACTCTAAACAATCTATCAATCAATCATGAATGAATAAACATTCCTATTAGTAAAAACAAACGATAATCATGTGAAAAACTTCAAGATAGAATTGAAACAAAACTCAAAACATATATTAAGAACTAGGAATTCATCCTCAATCAATAATAAAATTAGCTACTCATGTTTTTGAAATTCACACAAATAATAATTAAAAGGAGAATTTTAAAGTTCACACAAATAATTAAGAAGAAGAATTGAAAGCAAAAACACAAGTGTTGTGTGTGTAGAGAGGTGTGTAAAAAGATGTGTAGAGAACTTCTCTATTTATAGGCTTCAATGTTCTCCAAATCTTCCAAGGAATATAATCCTTTTCCTTTAGCAATTCAATTTCCAAGTCCAAGCCTTTCTCAAATCTTCCATCTTCTCTTTCCAAATTTTAGCCCAATTCCACAAACCCATGAGTTTAGATGATTCTAGAGAATTCTCCACAAATTTTCATCCAATTTCCAAATTTAAGTCTTCACACCCATGAGAAGAATCCACACAAAATTCTCGTAATTTTGGTCGCCGGAAAGTCGGTATTATGGCCGGAAGTTGACCGGAATCCCAAGAAGAATAGTCACCGCCGGTCACCCGAATTCTTTTCCTCACTGGTATATTCGACGGAATATTCCACACCCACCGTTAGGACTAACGGTCAAAAGGGTCAAACCGTCTACCAACCGGTCAAGGCAGATGATGAGTTAGCTTCTAGTCGCCTTCGATTCGGCCATCGGTCCGATCGGGCCGGGTTGAGTTGTCTGGATCGGCCATCGCCGAGTTGACTCGCCGGTGCAGAAAACCGACCGAGTCTAGGCTGTTTTCTGGTGTTTCCCGGCCAAATTCAGGCCTCTCTTTAGCTCCATCCCTGTTCAAATCCTAGCACATACATCTATTCATTACGCTGCTCCTGCAACATCATTCATTCAAGCATATGCAGCTCCATTCCTTAACATCTTGTCCTTCAGCTCTGCCTCATACTCTTCCCTGCAATTTCATCTCACAACTCTCACCAACAGACCTGTTCAATAACAACCTTCATCTGCTGCTTCTTGTTTGCTGTTAAACATCATAACGAATCAAAACACTACATTTGAATGTATCCATCTGAACCAAGTACCACCTACACCAGTTGCATCTTTTCATTACATATTCAATCCACAAACCCAATCTCTCTGTAGAATTTAATTTCCATCCACAGCTACATAGCATCATTCTAACATCAATTTCTCTTCCATATGTTCAATTCAACAACACATAATCATCTCCATCGGCTCAGATTCAGATTTACATCCATCACTATTGAACCCTAAACTCAATTTGTCACAGACCCATCATTTCCTTAAACAAAACCACCAGAGATTCGAGCTTCAATTGAATAGCAGTAGACCCTAATTCCTTCGACACTCGGCATAAATTCATCTTTGATTTCTTCTCTCCGTGTTGAATAACAAACCAAGACCGAGCTCGATTTCCCTGAGTTCTTCAAACCCATTTTCCATTCAGTGCTTCACTCAACGATTGTAGCTCTATCTTTCAATCTAAACACCCATCGTTACTTAGCAGCATCACCTCCCTGCTTCAAACCCCATTTTTTACATCCATCGAAGATTGTATTCCCTTGATTTCCATCTGAAATTCTCAGACTGCTCTTCCATTTCTGATATGAATCGAAACCCTTACTAACCACAGATTCAAGACCCATTTTTCACTGATTCAACGGCAACAACACATTCTCGATCTGGACCTTCTCTTTGTATCAACAGCATCAATATCTATTTCTCAAATTAATAGCAGCAACCGATCTCAAACTCTCATCTCTGTTCTCAGCCCCAAAACCATCATCGATTTCTCTCGGTTTTATTAGCAGTCATGGCTGCTTTTCTTTTCTCAGTTTCTGGTGAAGGAACAAATGAAAAATGATTGGGAGAAGAGAAAGAAAACCCTTTTCTCGATTTAGGGCTGGAGAGATTTGGGGCATGATATTGGTACTCGGGCACTTCTGATAAGGGGTAACCAAGTTTCTAGCCCCTTATCCTCAGCTGGTCTGTCTTTAATACTCCTTCCAATAGGGTTGCCCCTTAACATTGACTGGGCTCCAAATATCAATCGCCTGTAAAATGACCTTTTTGCCCTTTTGGCTCAAATTGGGTGATTTCTTCTTCTTTTCCTCCGTGCGACTCCAAATTAGCTATAAAACTCAAAACAAGCGTAAAATACATAATTTACAAGAAAAATAGCAAAGAAAGCATAAACAATAGATAGTAAATAGGATGTATTCTACACCCTATCATTACATAGCACCATTTTGCTACCACCAGGTGCAACACCATCCATATCATCTTGAACCTGCCATACTCAACACCATCATCTCAAGAACAAATACCATTTCCAATAATTCACAGTTCGGGTTTGCGCACTTCAATAGCACCAACCAGCCTCATGAATCTCAAAGCAACAACTCCCCAATTCCACTTCATAGCATCACCAGAAGTATCTCCTTCTTCCTCTTCAACAGAAACCACCACCAGTCCTTGGCAAACCACAAGACACAACTCCTTTAACCACTTGCACCGCTTCCTTCTTTCATAACCTGAAATTCCCAGTACTCATTCTAGCTGTTTCTTATAACGACTCGGGCCATACTATTCATTCACATACCACTAGACTCCAATTGCAACTACAGTTTCAATCCATTCCCTGTCACTCCATTATCTTCCATTTCGGCTATCGGATTCCTTGCAGCAAGGTCCACCACGGCACAATTCATTATCACCTGCAACTCATACCAGAACCAATCTTACAACTCCATTCTCAGTTCAATACCACCATTTATTGGTTTTAACTCAATTATAACCACCAGAATATCATTCTCAATGCACATCTCCTCTGCCATCAGACTTATCACCTCTTCTTATTGCTCACATCATCACCTTCACCACTTCCTTGAACCCACAGCACAAACAAACCAAAATCTCAAGCTCAGACCATCTTCAACTCCAATCTCTCCCTGTATCTCATATCAGTTCAACAAACCCATCATAACACTCAGATTCAGGAATTGGGCAACACCCATCATTTCTTTGAACATTCAGCCACCACTTGCAATTATTCCATACACCAATAATCCGACAGCACCAGCAACATCAACCCAGACCACCTGCAATTCCTCATCTGTGGTCCTAACATACATCTAACCTAACTCTACACATTGTTTCAGCTGTATCATCACAAACCCACATCCGATACTAACCCTTAGCAGACAAACCCACTCCTCATTCATTTGAAAAGTCGAATTTCTTCTTTCCTGTTCTTCAAACCCTAACTTTCTTGTTCTTCCAGATTCAAACCCTCGAATCCATCTTCTTTGATTTTCAAATAAAACGCAGCCATAATTCATCTCCGAAAGCCCATTTTAACTGATTAATTCTTCTCACATTCAAACTCAACCACTGCAATTCTATCACTCATATTTTCAATTCAAGCAAACCCTAAATTTCATTTCTAATCCTTGAACAACAGCAATGATTCCTTCTTGATCCAACCTCATGGCAACAGAACCACCATCTTCCTTCTCCTGCCCTCACAATCTCTGGTTCTTCATCTCGATTCCAGTCTCTTCATATGGAGCGCCACAGTTCTCACTCTCTGAGTTTGAACCGAAATGATTGAGAGAAATGACTCTTGAGAGTCTCGACCCCAAGGTTTTGATAAGAATGAAAATTTATGCAGGCACCCGACTGATGGATATGGGCTACCTGATGGCAGCCCATTAGCTCTCCTTTGAACCAGAGCTAGCAGCCCCTTATCGTTGACTTGATTCCGCATAGCACTCGTCGTCGAACGCTTTCGCCGTCCTTGCTCCTTTTCGCTCCAATGCACGTTTTCTCCTTCTTTTGCTCATAATGGCTCCATTGCACCTAGTAACTCAAAAACACGCGTAAAATACATAATTTACTAGAAAAATAGCAAAGAAAGCATAACCAATAGATAATAAATAGGGTGTATTCTACACCCTATCAAATTCCCCCACACTTAGACTTTGCTAGTTCTCGAGCAAATCAAACAAAACAAATTCTAAAACATACATACAACTCCGTGTCGCCGAGGATACGGTTACTCTTAGCATGAATAACAGGCCTTTAAACCCCTAGGTGTCCCTAGTGGACGAGTTATAGTCTCGTGAGGGTTTACTAGAGATATACCCACAAAACCTATTTTTCCAACTTAGTAGTTCTCCGAAATGATAGCATCCAATGCGCTAAGAAGACATAGAAATTATGCACACTAGTCATAAGAAGTTAGACACATAAATGAACACAATCTCATCCTTAAAAGTTGAGAGAGAAATAACCATCCCTTCTCGAAAGAAATTCGGGTTCGGAGTGATCGAAAGTCTCGACTCTGCCTCACAAGAAAGGGTTTTATGATATTCCTCTCAATAATAAACAGCTTTTTATGGGTCACACATGTGTCCAGGTAGGAATGAAGAGAGAATCCTGAGACACGTTGAATGGTAGGAAGGCAAAACCCTCCGAATTGTTTTGAAAACCCACATCTTTTATAATTTTTGAAAACCCATTTTTCTGACGATCTCTACGAAAGGAAATCAACCACTTAACCAAGGTGGGAATATGCTTACTTACCTCGTTATCCGTTCGACGTGCAGCTAGCACCACTCTCACAAAGATCCATAGAAACGTCTTCGGTCTTCAATCGGTGTCTTCATCTTCTTCGTCTTCAACTCTGATGATAACTCTTTGAACTTGAACTTCGTAGAATCTTGACAATGTAATTTTTCCTCTAATTCCTTGTTGCTTGAAACTTCTTTGTAGATATTCCTTTTTCTATTGGCTTTATTGAAAGAATACAAAACTAAAAACGAACTATACAAACCCAAAATATAATACAATGCATTTTTCTTGTCTCTCTTTTTTTTTTTTTTCTTTTTTTACTTCTTTCCCTTTTTTTTTTTTTTTGATAAGACAAGAAAAATAAAACAAATACAAAATTTTAAAAACAAATACAAAATAATAATTCTACTGGTTTGGTAACCTAGCAACAAGTTGGGCTCCAAAATAAAAACGAAATAAAACAATAAAACTAGTAATGAACCTAAAGAAATTTTCTCTTGTCTTTTTTTTTTCATTCTTTTCATTTTTTTTTCTTCTTTTTTTCATTTTTTTTTTCATTTTTTTTTTAGACAAGAGAAAATAAAATACAAATAAGATAAAATAAAATAAAAAATGTAAGTACAAAGGCCATGGTGTAAATACTTTACCGCTTGATTCTTCACAACTTGTATGTCTTGATATCATAAACTTCTCGAACTCTCATCCTTGATAATTTTCACTCATGTACAATAGTCTTCAACTTGTAAAAATTCTGCTCCTTGTCTCGTTGCTTTACTTGAATCTGAAATCTGCCCATTTATTTACCATTGCTTGTAAACCTCGAACGTGTTCAACTTTCCTTCAAATTTGTGATGCTCTTCTTGTTGATGATGATTGTGTTTCTATGGACCTGTTGGTGTAGAGAGAGATAAGGTGGATGGTGCTAACTGCGAGCAGGATTACAAGTGGTATGTAAGTTAGCAATTTGATGTCACCATCATGGTTGATAAAAATAGCACTCAAGAGATCAAAATAGTGCTTCTATGGTGGGAGGTTGGGCAGCTCACCATTCTGCCCGGAATTTACGTACGGTGACACACACTCTAAAAGCACAAATTTAGACAGGTACAAAGAATTGAAGGTTGTGTTATGTACCCCGAACTTGGGCTTCATTAGTGGGCTTCAAACTTTTGTTGTTCTTACACTTCTGTTGGGCTTGTATTTTGGTTAGCATAGGTTATGTTAATTCATAGAGTTTTGTGTGAGTTAGATGTAATCCTGACTGTTGAATTTGTCAACCAGGAGTGGGCACTTAAATAACCTGTCATTGTGTAAGAATGAAGGGGAAATGAAAAATCTTATTTTCCTTTGAAAATAATTAGGCTCTGATTTCAGAGAGAAGGTAGCTTGCTACCAAGTAATTCATCAAACCTTGTACTAGAACAAGCACAATTGGTATCGATTTCCATTCTGGGACCTAAATCATGACAGAGGTGAGAAACACACCATTAACAGTGTTCATACACTTGCTCAACAAAATTCCACCGCAATCCAAGATATCCGTGATCAATTGGTGCTTCAAGCTCGATCGACCGCCAATTTCGACCGTATCTTCGCCTCTTTACATCGTCTCGTACCTACCTCCGGAGAAGCCATCTCGAAGAAGCGATCGACCCTGATTCTCATCAGGATTCTTCGAAAGGATCTCATGAAGATCGTGAGATGATTCCGAGTTCACATCACAGTAAGTTTTCTAGAACTCCCAAAGTTGATTTTCCACGATTTGATGGAACTAATCCAAGGGGTTGGGCTAAAAAATGTGAACGTTACTTTGCTTTCCATAATTTCCCGAATCAAAGAGTAGATATGGCTGCAATTCATTTTGATTCGAGAGTAGATCCATGGTTTTTAAATTATCAACAGGGTAAGCATAAAATGTCTTGGGAAACCTTTGTTCAGATCGTGTATTCGCTTTCAAGACGTTGCACATGACAACTATGTTGGTAGTTTTAACAAGTTATCTCAAACTTCTACAGCTTGAGGATTATTTTGATAGATTTGAACACTTTAAAGCTTTTATGGTAGCTAACAATCCAACATTGCCTCGAATCTTTTTATACTTTGAGTTTTATTAGTGGGTTGAAGGATGAAATTCGTACTACGCTTCAAATGTTTCTACGTAAGATACTTCTCGTGCTTTTTATTTGGCTAGAATGCAGCAGGCTTCTCTGGTTAACACTCCTAAACCCCTAAAGTATTCTTCTAGACCATTTGTGCCTCCACCTATTTCTATTCCTCAGAATTCATCCCCATCCAAACCATTCTATTCTCCCGCTCCTCCATTGAGTAAACCTTCTTCTTCTTCCACCCCTTTCATTACTCATCCTTCTACACCTATTAAATCTCGATTCCTCACTTCCACCTATAAAAAGCTTACCCCTCAACAAATGAAAATTGTAGGGATAAAGGCCTTGCTATAACTACGATGAGTTCTATAGGCCTGGCCATTTTTGCAAAACTCAGCAGTTGTTTATGCTTGTTGCTAATGAAGAGGAACTCAGTGATCAGAGTGATTTATCATCCCCTGAAGAGCATTTGGCAGATTCTCCTTCTAGTTCGGATACCGCAATGGAGATTTCTTTACATGCCTTGACATGCACTACTGTTCATGATACCATTCGCATTGCTGGCATTCTCAATAATCAGCACATTATGGTTCTGATTGACACAGGCAGTACCCACAGTTTCATTGATTCTGCATTAACAGATAAGCTTGGTCTCCACGTCTCGCCACTGGACATATGTTAGTCACGGTCGCAAATGGGGATAGCACCATCAGTAAAGGTATATGTCGAGGCCTTCAGTGGGAAATGCAGGGCTACCACTTCACTGCTGACTTACGAGCTCTTCCACTCGGTGGTTGCGACATGGTGCTGGGCGCAGATTGGTTGCGACAGTTAGGTGATGTAACCTTCAACTTTGCACAACTTAAACTATCTTTTATGCATCTAGGGTACCCAATTACACTTTCTCGGAAGTACTTCCAAGCCATCTCTTAGTCTTATCGTTGCCGCTACACTTAAGAAATTCTTCAAAAGCAAGGCTCCCGCCTTAATTGGCCAGCTTTTTCATGTTCATGCTACTCCTATACAACAACTTCCTAGTGAAGTTTCCACTTTACTCGACTCATTTGTCGATGTTTTTCGAAAACCCACTCAACTACCACCTTCTCGTCCAGTTGACCATAAGATTCCACTTAAACCTAGCTCAACACCTACCTCCCAAAGGCCCTATAAGTGTCCCTTCATACATAAAGCTGAGGTGGAACAACTTGTTCAAGAGATGCTGGCTGCAGGGTTAATTCAAAGGAGTCATAGCCCTTTTGCTGCCCCAATTATTTTGATAAAAAAGAAAGATGGCACATGGCGTTTCTGCGTGGATTATCGCAAACTCAATGACATGACGGTGAAGGACAAGTTTCCTATTCCTTTAATCGAAGAATTATTGGATGAACTGAATGGTGCAATTATCTTTACAAAGATTGATATACTGTCAGGTTATCATCAGATTTTGATTTCTCCACAGGATATTCATAAAACAGCTTTCCGCACCCATCAAGGCCACTATGAGTTTCGCGTAATGCCCTTCGGCCTTACGAATGCACCTGCAACATTTCAGGCATTGATGAATGAGGTTTTTCAACCATTTCTTCGCAAGTTTGTACTCGTATTTTTGACGACATTCTAGTCTACGATTTCTCTTGCAAAGATTCGAAACACCTTCATGTGGTTTTTTCTTTGCTTTGCCAACATTCACTGTATGCTAAATTCTCCAAGTGCACTTTTGCTCAGCCTCAACTGGAATATTTGGGACACCTGATCTCTGGCAATGGTGTAGCTGCAGACCCTGACAAAGTTGCTGCTATGGTGCGTTGGCCTCAACCTCAAACCTTGAAGCAGTTACGTGGTTTTTTGGGCTTGACGGGCTATTATCGTAAGTTCATAAAAGGGTATGGCACCATTTGCAAACCTCTGACAGACTTGTTAAAGACAGATTCTTTTTTATGGACTGCGGAAGCAACCACAGCTTTTTCCTCCATCAAAAGCGCAATGACTCAAGCCCCAGTTTTAGCTTTGCCAGATTTCAACAAGCTATTCACCTTGGAAACTGATGCATGCTCTAAGGGTGTGGGTGCGGTACTTCTACAAGACAACAGACCTATAGCATTTTTCGAAAAACCGTTGGGCCCTAAAGCTTTGGCATTGTCAACATACGAGAAGGAGTTTTTAGCCATTGTAATGGCAGTTCAGAAATGGAAGTATTATTTGGGCCATGCTCGATTTGTGATCAACACAGACCACCAAAGCTTGAAATACCTCATGGAGCAGAAGCTTTCTTCGGCGTTACAGCAGAAATGGTTAGTCAAGCTCATGGGTTTTGATTACGTCATACACTACAAGCAAGGCAAAGACAATCTGGTGGCTGATGCCCTCTCTAGACTCCCACATGGTTCTTGCTCCACACTCTCATTGTCCCAACCTCAGTGGACTAGTGATATTATCTCCAGCTATGATTCCGATGAGGTGGCCCAACACTTAATCACTCAGCTTCTTATTTCTCCAACCTTGCCACATCATACATACCAGCAGGGTCTCTTGAGATTCAAAGGAAGGCTGTACATTGGTTCAGGTAATGGCATTCGAACTTCTATTTTACATTCCGTACATTCATCTGCTGTGGGTGGCCATTCGGGCATTGTGGGTACCTATCATAGAGCTAGGGCTCATTTCTATTGGCCAAAGATGAAGAATGACATCATCCACCTTGTGTCAACTTGTGATATCTGCCAATGCAACAAGGGCACTCACTCCTTTCCTGGTGGACTTCTACAACCCCTTCCAATCCCTGACACTGCTTGGAAGGATATTTCACTAGATTTCATCGAAGGTTTGCCCATGTCTTTTCAAAGAATGTCATTCTAGTAGTCGTAGATCGCCTTACTAAATACAACCATTTCATCCCACTGAGCCATCCCTTCACTGCCATATCCGTTGCTAAAGAATTTCTCTCCAATGTTTTTAAACTGCACGGATTACCATTCACTATTGTCAGTGATCGAGATAAAATTTTCATCAGTCAGTTTTGGCAGGCCTTGTTTAAGTCATTAGGCACCACTCTTAACATGAGTTCAGCATACCATCCACAAACAGATGGTCAAACTGAACGCACCAATGTCTGTGTAGAACAATATTTACGATGTATGACAGGTTCTCAACCTAAACTGTGGGTTCAATGGCTAGCTTTGGCAGAATATTGGTTTAACACCAATTACCATACAAGCCTCAAAATGTCTCCATTTCAGGCACTTTATGGCTACCAACCTCCTCACTTGGTATTCCCAATTCCCACTCCTACTTCTCGTGGCTATGGTTGAAGATTATTTGCAAGAACGAGATCTTATGCTCCAACATCTCGTAACCGATCTTTCTAAAGCAAGTAACGGGATGAAGTTCTTCGCACATAAACGCTCTGGACAGGGAATTTGCAAGTGGGTGACATGGTGTTTCGAAGCTTCAACCATATCGACAGACTTCGTTGCTATTCGAAGAACTTCAAGCTCTCCTCTCGATACTTTGGACCATTTGAGATTCTTCAGCGTGTTGGCGCTGTTGCTTACAGGTTAAAGCTTCCAGTGGGTTCTCGCATTCATCCCATATTTCATGTATCTCAACTTAAAAAGAAGGTTGGTCTTACTGTATCTACTTTGCCTCAGCTACCACTTGTTGATCACAATGGCCACTTTGTTATCGAACCAAAGCAGCCATCTTACAATAAGCAGCTTACACTCCGTGGTGGTTTGTCCATTCCTCAAGTTCTGATTCAGTGGTCGAATTCACCTCCTGAAGATGCTACATGGGAAGATTCTGCACATCTCCAAGCTCAATTCCCTGATTTCACCCTTGAGGACAAGGGTGCTTAAATGGGGGAGGCATTGTCATGTACCCCTGAACTTGGGCTTCATTAGCGGGCTTCAAACTTTTGTTGTTCTTACACTTCTGTTGGGCTTGTATTTTGGTTAGCATAGGTTATGTTAATTCATAGAGTTTTGTGTGAGTTAGATGTAATCCTAACTGTTGAATTTGTCAACCAGGAGTGGGCACTTAAATAACCTGTCATTGTGTAAGAATGAAGGGGAAATGAAAAATCTTATTTTCCTTTGAAAATAATTAGGCTCTGATTTCAGAGAGAAGGTAGCTTGCTACCAAGTAATTCATCAAACCTTGTACTAGAACAGTACAGGTTGGTGCCTCACATTATGTAACATGGGTAGTCTCTCCACTATAGGGGATCACTACTCTAATAATGAATTCAGTTTGCACCTTATTTGCCACTGGCATGGTTAAATCCAACTTTAACTCTCATACAATTAAGAAACCCGATCATGTTCTCTGTCATCTCTAAGTTCAGTCACTCTTATGAGAATCTCGATGTAATCTTAGCGACATGTATACTATGTGACTCTAAACTAAGTACAAGTTGGAGTTTTCTTATTCACTATTTTACACAAAAGTTGAAAATTTTCAAAAATTTACAACGCAAATGCTTAACCACTCCCCCACACTTAAACTTTACATTGTCCTCAATGTAAATTGAATCGTCCAAAGTAAGTCAAGGTGGGAAATTCTAACAAAAAATCAGAAAAAATAAAAACAAGACAAGAAAAAGCTAAAAACAAGACAAGAAATAAATACAAGACAAGAAATACTCATCCGATGGGTTGCCTCCCATTTAGCGCTTGGTTTAAAGTCGTCAGCCCGACTATCTCCTTGCTTTCTATGACTCCTCCAGAGGGAGTACATCCACAAAGTTAACTCCTTCCACCACTTCGGAAGTGAAATTCTCATAATATGGTTTCAACCGGTGCCCATTAACTTTAAGTTCTTTCCCTGTAGCTATGCTACGAATTTCCACTGCACCATGAGAAAACACATTAGTAACAATAAAAGGTCCGATCCATCGTGACCTTAATTTACCCGGAAATAAATGCAAGCGAGAATTAAACAAAAGCACTTTCTGCCCAATGCAAAATTGTTTTCTAGAAATCATGTTATCATGAAATGCCTTCGTCTTTTCCTTATAAATGCGTGAGCTTTCAAATGCATCATTGCGAAGCTCCTCTAGCTCTTGGAGTTGTAACTTCCTTTGCTTTCCAGCCCCACCCATCTCCATATTGCATTGCTTAATAGCCCAAAACGCCTTATGCTCAATTTCAACGGGTAAATGACAAGGTTTACCATACACAAGCGTAAAGGGAGACATCCCGATAGGTGTCTTGTATGCGGTTCTATATGCCCACAAAGCATCATTAAGTCGCATGCTCCAATCTTTCCTTGTTGGATTCACCGTCTTCTCTAGAATAGATTTCACCTCCCGGATAGACACCTCGGCTTGTCCATTTGTTTGGGGATGATAAGGTGTTGCCATCTTGTGCGACACATTGTACTTCGTCAACAAGCTTTGTAAAATCCTGTTTTTGAAGTGAGAACCCCCATCGCTAATTATGGCTCTTGGAATTCCAAACCTTGCAAAAATATTAGCTTGCACAAAATCTGAAACCACTTTAGAATCATTAGTTGGGGTAGCCTTAGCTTCCACCCATTTTGAAACATAATCAACCGCAAGTAAGATATAAAAATTCCCATGGGAGTTGACAAAAGGCCCCATAAAATCAATACCCCATACATCAAAAACTTCAATAAATTGAATAAAAGTTTGTGGCATTTGATTTCGGGCACCTAGATTGCCGGTTCTTTGACACCTATCACAAGTTGTACAAAATATATGTGCATCCTTAAACAAAGTTGTCCAATAGAAACCACTTTCAAGTACCTTGTGAGCGGTTCTCTTACTCCCAAAATGTCCTCCGCAAGCATAAAAGTGACAAAAAGACAAGATAGAATTAAATTCAGATTCGGGAACGCACCTTCGTATTACTTGGTCACTACCATGTTTCCACAAGTATGGATCATCCCATATGTATTGGTTCCCCAACTTCTTAAGTTTGTCCCTCTCAGCACGAGATAAGTTCTTTGGGATTTGTTTAGACACCAAGTAATTGACAATATCGGCATACCATGGTTCTCCAAAGGCAATTGAGAATAGTTGCTCATCCGGGAAACTTTCACGCAATGGGATAGCTTCCTTGTCCACAAAAAAGACGGCTCAAGTGATCCGCAACGGTGTTCTCAATTCCTTTCTTGTCTTTGATCTCAATATCAAACTCTTGCAAGAGTAAAATCCATCGTATGAGCCTCGGTTTCGCCTCTTTCTTTGTAAGCAAGTACTTAAGCGCTGCATGATCAGAAAAGACAACAACTTTTGTACCAATTAGATAAGAGCGAAACTTTTCTAAAGCAAAAACAATGGCAAATAACTCTTTTTCAGTGGTTGTGTAGTTTTGTTGGGCCTCATTTAACGTTCTAGAAGCATAATAAATAGCACGAGGAAGCTTCCCCACACGTTGCCCAAGCACTGCACCAACCGCATAGTCACTTGCATCACACATGAGCTCAAAAGGCTTGCCCCAATCCGGTGGTTTAATGATAGGGGCTGAAATCGAAAGTTCTTTCAAACGATTGAATGCCACCATACACTTTTCATCAAAGTTAAAAACCACATCTTTTTGCAATAAGTTACAAAGTGGTGATGTTATCTTGGAAAAGTCCTTGATGAATCTACGATAGAAACCTGCATGACCAAGAAAAGAGCGTATCTCCCTCACCGTAGTGGGAGGGGTTAGAGCACGAATAAGGTCTATCTTAGATTTATCGACTTCCAAGCCTTTAGAAGATATTATATGGCCTAAAACTATGCCATGAGTTACCATGAAATGGCACTTCTCCCAATTCAGCAAAAGATTTGTTTCAACACATCGTTCAAGGATTAGAGACAAATTGTTCAAGCAAAGGTCAAATGAATCACCAAAGACACTAAAATCGTCCATGAACACTTCAATTATGTTTTCAACATATTCTGAAAAGATACTTACCATACACCTTTGAAAAGTAGCTGGAGCATTGCATAAGCCAAAAGGCATCCTTCTATAAGCAAAAGTACCGAAAGGACAAGTGAAAGTGGTTTTCTCTTGATCCTCCGGCGCTATCACAATCTGATTATAACCTGAATAGCCATCAAGGAAGCAATAATAAGAGTGTCCAGCTAAACGTTCAAGCATTTGATCAATAAAAGGTAAAGGAAAGTGATCTTTTCTAGTAGTGGCATTCAATTTCCTGTAATCAATACAAACCCTCCAACCAGTTTGCACACGAGTTGGGACAAGTTCGTTCTTATCATTATCCACCACTGTCACACCTGATTTCTTTGGTACTACTTGTACCGGGCTCACCCACTTTCTATCGGATATGGGGTAGATAACACCCACTTCCAAAATCTTGAGTATCTCCTTTTTCACAACTTCCATCATGGGAGGGTTCAAATGACGTTGTGCTTCCCTTGTAGGCTTTGCATCGTCCTCCAAACGAATTTTGTGCATACAAACGGCAGGGCTTATACCCTTGATATCGGCAATTGTCCATCCTATGGTCGTCTTGTACTTCCTTAGCACCCTTAGAAGTTTTTTCTCCTGTAAATCACTAAGCTCATTAGAAACAATCACAGGTAACTCTTCATTATCACCCAAGTACAAGTACTTTAGGTGATCAGGAAGAGGTTTCAATTCTAAAATTGGAGATTTAACAATTGAAGGTACGAGCTTTTCATCACTGCATGGTAAAGAAATAAAAGAGATATTATGAGTTTCCGGGCATCCTTGTAGTGAATTAAGATCACCAAGGGCTTCCTTGACTTCATTACCACACTCTACACCATTATCCATGGATGGAGTTAACACGGTTTCCAAAGCATCATCACCATTTAATTCAAACATTTGTTGTGCCAATGTATCCATAACATCAATGGAGAAACAAGAGTGGACATCACTAGGATATCTCATCGTCTCGAAAATGTTGAAACGTATTGTTTCTCTATCAAACTCCATGGTTAGCGTTCCCTTGTCCACATCAATTATGGTTTTCGCCGTTTTCATGAAAGGACGCCCAAGTAGCAATGGAAGAGACGAGTCCGGTGAACCTTCATCCATCTCTAACACACAAAAGTCAGCTGGAAATACAAGTTGATTAACCTGCATAAGAACATCCTCAACAATACCCATTGGGTAGACATTAGAGCGATCGGCTAATTGCAATACAATTTCAGCCTTTTTAAGAGGACCAAGATCAAGTGAATTATACATTGATGCAGGCATAACATTAACGGATGCACCTAAATCCAACATAGCTTTGTTAAATGTTGTGTTACCAATTGTGACGGGAATATCAAAACTACCAGGATCCTTGCACTTAAGTGGGAGTTTTTGTTGTAAGATTGCCGAGGCATTCTCCCCCACACTAAGCACTTCATTACCTTTGAGCCTTTGCTTATTGGTACACAAGTCCTTCAACACCTTTGCATACTTTGGAACTTGCTTAATAGCATCAATGAGTGGTATGTTCACATGGATCTTCTTTAGAACGTCTAAAATCTCCTTTTCTAGTTCCGCCTTCTTAGAACTTGCAAATCTGCGAGGAAAATGTAAAGAAGGAATATAAGTAGAAACCGGAGTTTTAGAGTTAGGAATAGGTACCACAGAAGTTTGGGGAGAATCCTCATTCTTCTCCTCCAAAACAGGTTCCTTTGGTGTTTCCACCTTGCCCGAATCAGTAACTTCGGGTTGCACAAGTTGTGTACCACTTCTCAACGTAATAACATTGACACCCTCTTTTGGGTTAATAGGTTGAGAAGGGAGTTTCCCACTATTTTGTGCCTTCAATTGGTTCAACTCAATAGCCATAGAGCCCATTTGTGTTTGCAACTCCTTAATAACACTCTTAGTTTCCTGTTGACTTTCTTTAAACATGGTGGAAATGCCTTACATCATTGTTTGAAGCTTTGAATCAATATCAGAACCTTGATTTTGCATTGATTGTTGTGCTTGTGGTTGCTGAAATTGTTGTCTCGGCTGGAATTGTTGTTGTTGAGGTTGAAATCCACTCGGAAAGTTGAAGGTAGGTTGTTGAACCGCTCCTTGCTTGTTGGCATATCTAAAATTGGGGTGATCTCTCCATCCCGGATTGTAAGTGTTTGAGTAGGGATCATACCGTCTT
Organism: Papaver armeniacum; assembly: GCA_023531295.1. Lineage (NCBI taxonomy): Eukaryota > Viridiplantae > Streptophyta > Magnoliopsida > Ranunculales > Papaveraceae > Papaver > Papaver armeniacum. The sequence goes on from JAJJWW010011653.1 coordinate 38,686, forward strand.
TGCTGATTTGGAAAGACCGCATTAGCTTGCTCTTCCTCATAAGTTTGAGAGGAACTTGGTATAACCGCGGCTGCAACTTGTTGCATCATTGCCGACATGTTACCCATTTGTTGACGAAGTTCCTCAACCTCGCTCACTTCATTCACTCTTCTTAGAAGCACATCCGAACCACGACTCAAGAATTGTTGGGAGTTCGCTGCCATGTTTTCAATCAACTCTCTAGCTTGTGCCACCGTCTTGCTCACTAGTGCACCACCACCCGCAGCGTCAATAAGATTCCTATCACTTGATTGGAGTCCTTCATAGAAGTATTGGATGATCATAGCGTCACTGAATTGGTGGTGAGGGCAGCTTTCCACCAATCTCTTGTATCGTTCCCAACATTCATATAAGGATTCTCCCACATTTTGCTTCATCCCACAAATCTCTTTGCGAATTTGAGTAGCCTTTGATGCAGGAAAATATCTCTCTAAAAAGAGTTTCTTCAGCCCATTCCATGTCGTGACACTTCCGTGAGGTAAATAGTACAACCAATCCTTAGCACTATCCATCAAAGAGAAACGGAAAACTTTTAACATTGCACCATCCGCCTCAACATCCGCTGGAAGCATAGCCGTGACAATGGTGTAGAAGTCCATAAGATGCTTGTTTGGGTCTTCATTCACCATGCCATGGAACTTTGGTAATTCTCTAAGCAACCCCGGATTGATCTCAAAAGTAGAGTTTGTTTGAATACACCCCTGTTGTGTATCAAGCCTATGAGAAGCCAACTCCTTGAGTGAACGATTTGCATCACCCATTGCTTCTTCTTCTTCAACTTGTGGTTCGTCTACGAATGGAACCTCTTGTTCTCCTTCTATTTGTAACTCTTTTTCCACTTCTAACTCTTGATTTTTCTGGGTTGTGTCTTGACTTGGTTGATCTCACATTCACCATAGTATTGTGCCTCTTCGAGTAGATATCTCAAGCATTAGGCACCTTGGATAGTTCCAATATTTAGAAGCCAGAAAGAATGGATGAGGGGATTAAGTACTGAAAACAATTCTCCCAAACAAGTGAGAAACAAGACAAGAACCGAAAAGCAAAGATAAAAGCAGAAATTATAAAAGAAACTAAAAACTTAATAACAAGCCGTATGCCTCCCAATATTCAAGGAAAGAGGAGGGCAACGGCGCCAAAATTTGATCGCTGTCGTAAACGTCAAAAATAATTTCACTTTCTTACTCACTAAATATAAATGAAGTACAAGGTAAGGAAGAGTTCGTTTCCATAGAGAGGCAATTGTTGTTATGCGATTTTCAGTTTCTAAGGTAACCAAGGGGGGATTTTTGTTGTTTTATCTAAGCAATAAAAATAATTGAAAGCAAAGTAAATAATTGGAATAATCAATAAGGAGAAGATATTGGTCATGGGATAGTATCATTCACAAACATCTATTTTCATCAATGATTAGAATTGGTATTTTAATCTCTCGTTTACTAAAAGTCCTACGATACCTTGATCGCAAGTATATCCCGCTAATTCCCTGATTTCATCACAACCACATTAAAAGATGCATATGTGAATTCTTCCTAGAAAGTAACCTAAAGTGTAAAAGCACAGTTAGATTTAACTCCCTAAAAGCAATAAGTTCTATGGAATAAGACTAATCAAGGCAATCAAACGTGTAAAAGCACTAATTCAATTTAACCAAGGTTATGATTCATATGCAATTATAAAGATGTATCACTACAAGTAATAACCACACTATGCTACTTAGAATCAGGGATAAACAACTATTTCGTATTGAAAACCCTAATCTAGCAATAGAGATGAATGTAAATCGGATTGATTCCGGACTCAACCAAACAAACAATCAAATCATATGACAATATTAATAATGAATCATACACAATAAAATATTAATACAAAACTAATTCATTGAATCATATAACATGTTGAGAAATCAACTTTATCCCATAACCAATAATAATTGTTTAGCTACTCATAGCTATGAAGTTCATCATAAAAATATTAATTGAAAAGAAGAAGATGAACAAAAGCAAACCCTAGAAGCGTAAACAAAGCCGGCTCTCTCCAAGTTCCAAGAATAATATGTGTCTACCAAAGTTGTAGAAGACTTTCCTTTAAATAGCTCTCTTGTTTCCAAAATTAGGTCTAATCTCAAAGGTCCAATAGATAGAAGTCCACCAAGCCCATATGTGAGAAAAAACCATGTAGAAAATATGCCCCAAAAACGGTCACCGGAAAACTGGTATTATGGCTGGAAATCGGCCGGAAAATAGCTCAGGTGACCGGCAAAGTCCGCCCGGTCACCGGTCAAACGATTCAAATCGGTCAGGTCAACTCAGTCAAGTCACTGAGTCAAACCGGGCCATCAGGTGAGTCAACCGAGTCACTGAGTCAGATGACTAATTAGACGAGTCAGGTTCTAACTAGCCTGACTGGGCTTGATTTGAGCCATTGCACAGGCCAGAACTTATGCAGCACAATCATTGTGCATCACCAACTCATATTCAGCCAAGATGGCTGTGCATCCTGTAAATCCTTATCTCAGCACCAAAACTGCAACACATTAGACCTTTTAATTCCATTGCAATCCTTAAGCACCATCAGCTTCATGATCAGCAACAACACCGACCATTAATCCCAGAACTCATCACAATTTATCTCCATTTCCTTTCTTGCCTCCATCTCGTAATGCACCCTTCTCTAGTATCGATGCAACATCACTTTGTAACAATTCTTGTCATCATTCTTCTCAAGAACAATATCTCAATCCCATCTGTAGCTCTAGTCACAACACCACTCTGCATAACCCTTTATTACAGCAGTAGCCACTTCAGCTCAAATACCTCAGACCTACTTCGACTCTTGGTTGCAGTTGTCACAGCCATTGCAAACTGCAATACCATTAGTAATAATAGCACCACCATCACTGCATCGAGCTCGCACTCTGTAGTTACATAACACCATTTTGCTACCACTAGGTGCAACACCATCCATATCATCTTGAACCTGCCATACTCAACACCATCAGCTCAAGAACAAATCCCATTTCCAACAACCACGCTTCGGTTTGCGACTTCAATAGCACCAACCAGCCTCATGAATCTCAAAGCAACAACTCCCCAATTCCACTTCATAGCATCACCAGAAGTATCTCCTTCTTCCTCTTCAAAAGAGACCACCACCAGTCCTTGGCAAACCACAAGACACAGCTCCCAGAACCACTTGCAATCTGCTTCCTTCTTTCATAACCTGAAATTCTTAGTACTCATTCTAGTTGTTTCTTATACAGATTCGGGCCATACTATTCATTCACATACCACCAGACTCCAATTGCAACTACAATTTCAATCCATTCCCTGTCACTCCATTATCTTCCATTTCGGCTATCGGATTCCTTGCAGCAAGGACCACCACGGCACAATTCATTATCACCTGCAACTCATACCAGAACCAATCTTACAACTCCATTCTCAGTTCAATACCACCATTTATTGGTTTTAACTCAATTATAACCACCAGAAAATATCATTCTCAATGCACATCTCCTCTGCCATTAGACTTATCACCTCTTCTTATTGCTCACAACATCACCTTCACCACTTCCTTGAACCCACAGCACAAACAAACCAAAATCTCAAGCTCAGACCATCTTCAACTCCAATCTCTCCCTGTATCTCATATCAGTTCAACAAACCCATCATAACACTCAGATTTAGGAATTGGGCAACACCCATCATTTCTTTGAACATTCAGCCACCACCTGCAATTATTCCATACACCAATAATCCGACAGCACCAACAACATCAACCCAGGCCACCTGCAATTCCTCATCTGTGGTCCTAACATACATCTAACCTAACTCTACACATTGTTTCAGCTGTATCATCACAAACCCACATCCGATACTAACCCTTAGCAGACAAACCCACTCCTCATTCATTTGAAAAGTCAAATTTCTTCTTTCCTGTTCTTCAAACCCTAACTTTCTTGTTTTTCCAGATTCAAACCCTCGAATCCATCTTCTTTGATTTTTAAATAAAACGCAGCCATAATTCATCTCCGAAAACCCATTTTAACTGATTAATTCTTCTCACATTCAAACTCAACCACTGCAATTCTGTCACTCAAATTTTCAATTCAAGCAAACCCTAAATTTCATTTCTAATCCTTGAACAACAGCAACGATTCCTTCTTGATCCAACCTCATGGCAACAGTATCACCGTCTTCCTTCTCCTGCCCTCACAATCTCTGGTTCTTCATCTCGATTCCAGTCTCTTCATATGGAGCGCCACAGTTCTCACTCTTTGAGTTTGAACCGAAATGATTGAGAGAAATGACTCTCGAGAGTCTCGACCCCAAGGTTTTGGTAAGAATGAAAATTTATGCAGGCACCCGACTGATGGATACGGGCTAATTGATGGCAGCCCATTAGCTCTCCTTTAAACCAGAGCTAGCAGCCCCTTATCGTTGACTTGATTCCGCATAGCACTCGTCGTCGAACGCGAACGCCCTCCTTGCTCCTTTTCACCCAATGCACTTTTTCTCCTTCTTTTGCTCATAATGGCTCCATTGCACCTAGTAACTCAAAAACACGCGTAAAATACATAATTTACTAGAAAAATAGCAAAGAAAGCATAACCAATAGATAATAAATAGAGTGTATTCTACACCCTATCATCTGTGCATTATTGCTAAGTACACTTGCACCATTTTAGTCAGGGCTTATTCGATGCTCAGATGCCTGTCTCGTTGAATAGTTATCACTAACCTGTGGAATTCTGCTGGGAAGAACCACGAATTGAAGTGACGAAATATAACGAAGAATTGTAGAATATTGATGGATATTCAAAGCGATTAGAGATAATTAACCGATGGCTCTATACTAGCGGTGGCTTCCTATCTAGGAGCATTAATTATCTGAGGGTTGAGCAATATGAACTTGCTGGAGTGTCATATTCCTCTTGTATAGTCAGGGAAAACATGGTTGCATCCTGAAGACGTTATTGCTCTATACTAGCAGACACGTTGTCTAGGAGCCGTCCAATCTTGAGATTCTATACAGTATGAGATGTACCGTGGTCTTAGCTGGGAGACTACACATCTACATCTTCTCTGAGAGGCTTTCTTGATCAGAGTTTTATGGCATGAGTTTTCACGCTTAGAGACATGAGTCTCAATACTCATCCGATTGCCGATCCGAGTAATTACCGAAATTGCTCAAGTATTCATGAGATGTGTCGTGGCCTCAACCGGGAGACTACACATCTACATATACTCGAGAGACAGCCTTTCTCGATCAGAGATTTATGGCATGAGCTTTCATGCTTTAATGAGAGACATGGGCCTCAATACTCATCCGATTGCCGGATCCGGAGTATAATTTTACAATTTTACCCTTTGTCGAAAATCCACCATCTACATTAAATCCCCTGCTTAGTGAGGAATAGTCATGTTCCTCAGTCAGCATTGAATAGTGATTTTCCAAGTACAAACAGAAATAAGTAATTGAAATTAGTCATAAGATAAGACATTACAGGATTTCGACTGAATGAGCAAACCATGGTTTGAGCGGAAACCCCAGTGGCATAATAGAGCATCATCCAGTGAGCATAAATTGGTGTAGAACCGCTGATTCGATGGTGGAACCTTGGTCGGTTTAGGATTCAAGGGCCGGGACCGAAAAGAAATCCTTGTTTTAGGAATAGACGCTCGTTCTTTCGTTAGTTTAAGGAACAAACAAAATAGACTCGAGTCTAATGATAAATTTTTGTCTATGAGCTTTCACGAAAACAAAATTTTATTTTTTAAATACGTGAGATTTCACAAAGTGGAATAAACTCTCGTATCAAAGGTGGATGCTCGTACGAGAGAAAATTTTTTAGTAATAAAATTTTGTTTATGAGCTTTCATGAAATTTTTTATCTTCGAGCTTTCGGAAATCTTTGAAAATATACTCTCGCTTCAAAGACAGATGCTCGTGCGAGGGAGCAAAAAATATATAGATATATTTTTTCAAATTTACGTGAGTTTCACGTTAAATATGTATATTTAGTAAAATCAATATTTTGATTTTGAACAACTGTTGAAAGTAGACAATCATACATGGTGAAATAATGTATGTATATGAGTTTTCACAATTGTAGAATGGATGGACGTCTGTCCAATTTTGAAAACCAGTGAATGTTCACCTAGTAAAAATTTACGTGGTTTGTTCACGGTTTTATGAAAATCAAGTCATGATTTTGAATAATGAATTTTGTTCGTCTTTGCAGGTTTGAAGGAGCGAACGAATTCTCGAAATTGTGATCACTACAGCTAGTGAAATTGTAAATATGTAAGAGTTGGATGGTTACCATTTTTGTAGATTTTGTTGTGAGCACATTTATTCCATGATTGATTGTTCTGTCGAAGCCTGCGCTTTGTATGAACGATGTGCTGAAGTAGCCACTTTGCGAGAATGACTGACTCCCATGATGATACTTCCAAAGATGGTGTTTCCAGAGATAACATCTCTACGGACGAAACTTTAAGAAATGGTACTTCTGGAACCTCTGGGTGATGGTGAGAGATCCTTCATACTGAGTTGTACTCCTGGTTATTTCATTAGCTTTACCGTAGGATGATCGTGTAGTGAGATCCTGGATCAATGTAGACTCCACGGAAATGGAAGAAAGTCTACGGGAGCGGAAAACCCAGAAGTAAGGACTACATGATGTTAGCAAATGACGTGTAGTCCCCGGCCGTTTCTTTGGTGAGTTGTTAGCGCTCCTTGTGTCATGACTTTTCCCGTGCAATTAGGATCATGAGACCAAGGTTTGTTATTTCTTTTCAGACTTTTGCTCCATCGATTGACGGTCGTCAACTTGTTCCTGGGCAAACAACTCATGAATCCAGCACTGATGAAGAAGTCGATGTAAGTATCCTTTTTCGTGCAGGTGATCGTGGCCTGTCCTTGAATGAAATAATAATAATTGTTGTTGATGAATCCAGGAAGAAATCATTGTAGATAAGCATCATGTTGATGAAGCGTGCTCTTCTTTGGGATATAGGAATATGGAGAATTCCCGAAATCCCGAACCGAATGGAGAGAGCGGCGTTTCCAATAGAGATTTCGGCATTGCCGATCCTTCAAATGATTTAGAGACTCCCCCAGTAAGTATATCTCCAGAAAATTTCAGACTTCAACATTTTAGCAAAAACACCGTAGAATCTTCGTTCAAAGTCATATTTTCGCAATCTGCATATGTATCTTCAAGCCCAGAAAATATACAAGCTTTATCAAAGAAGATTTTTGAGTTCTGAGCATGTTTATGGCCTGAAAAAGGCGAAACAGTAAACTTCCAGGAGACTTTCAGAACTTTTTCAGATTGTATGTTGTCCAATGTTTCGGCCACATATCCTTCCTCATTTCTTCAATTGCTTTGAATTTCGGATATGTTGTAGACGACAATCATACGAAGAGAATGGTATATCACCCATACCTAGATTCTTCACCAATTTCTCCCATATCGTCGGTTTGTACAGGACAGTGTAAAATCATCTCAGACGAGCTTGCTATAAAACACTCATGTTGTGCTTTTAAACCATTCGCTTGTGTCTTGAACGATTGTTGAAGGATTTAATGTCATTGATTCATTCGATATCAAGACCCTTTGATTGATACATGAGCATGGTGCTTGCAGTGCCATCTTGTTTCTGTTAGTCGTAGAAACATCACTTCTGAAACCCTGGTCACGAGACCATAACTGAGATTTCTCTAAAGAGAGGCTGATGTAATGACCATGGTGGCATGTCCCGGTGGTAGCATTCCTTTTGCGATGATTGACAAGCACTGGAGAGCCCGGAACCACGAGTGTTGGACTGTGAAATTGATCGTCATGATCAGTAGACCGCCAGTCCCCAGTATTTTGTTAAATCTCTCTCTTTCATTTTCCCTTCTTCTGGCAGGACCTAGATAGAGGATCCAGGTAGAAAAATTGATGTAAAGACCCAGGTGGTCGAAGTTGGAGGTACCTTGATGAAGGACTTAGCGAAAAGACCTGGTGGACACCGATCGACTGTGGAAGTTATGAATCCCGTCTAAGAATTGCTGCTTGCATGTTGTATGCTCAGGAAGCTGTAGGAACCTCATACGACGTCGGAATCTGATGCTTGACCCCAATTTTTGAAGCTAAGAGACTGAGTTGTCACATGAGAAAAGAATCACTCAATTCGGAGTTGTACAGGTCAGCCAACGAAGTGTGCACATTTGTGATTTGTAATCACGTACAGAATTTTCAGACTTCATAAACCTGGCTGTAAAGGACATATCTTTCAGCTCGTATGTCCGATTAATGCGCCCTTTTGGTATGTTGTAGAAGAGACATAGACGAACATCTTTAGTTGAGGAAGCATTGTCCCATTCCTCACCTATTGGTACGTTTTTTCAAACCCATGGCCTGAAGTGTGTTGTATCTCATTTGTAGAGGTGATGAGAACATCTTGTAGAAGACTTTGGATTATGCCCACCAGTCGTGCCAGCTTTGGGAAGACTTTCATGTGAGCATGTTATCAGGTCTACACATCTTGATATGAATTATCGGTTCTTAGAAAAGTCCGCTTCATGTGTAACACTTTAGAGAATGATTAGTTGATGAAGCCCTGAGGATGTTGCTTCTGAGACCGTTGTTGGTGCTGAGACCATGAATGATTACGCTCCAGAGATCCTTGTCGATGATGAAATCATGGATGGTGTTCCTCTAGAGATTATTGTTGATGCTGATACCGTGGTTGAAGTTGCTCCAAAGACCGAAAAGGCTAGAACCATGATTATAGATATAATCTTTGCTCCTTCATCCAGTGAGCCTTTTACATTCACGATCTAGTTGATGAGTTGAGCGTCGCTAAGATGAAGGTGTACTGAGAGTTCAACCTGAATGCTCCTAAAAGCATAACTTTACCAGGAACTGGCTTTGTCAGTGAGTCGATGTTGTTGCGGTAGATAGCATCAGCAGTTTTCATACTGGATGTGATTGGTGAAGAGAGAAAGTTCCTCAATCATGCAGGGGCTTGTGATGTAGAGAAATCCCGTTGATGAAGTTTCATGGAATCACCTCAGGTTTCCCAATGTATGTTGAAGGAGTTAGTGCCATCCATGTATGAATGATGTTGCATATGCTTCAGAAGTCTTATCATGGGATAATGAAGACTTATCGATGGTAGTTTAGTTACACTTTGATCGTGCTGGCGTTGAATCAATGTGTCATCATCGAGATATTTGTGTTGTACTCTTTGATTGGGAGTACAATTTGATGGGTTCTTAGATGCTTGAGCGTTGAAGAGTATATTCCTCAAGCATCGAATGTCTTAGGGGTTTGATCATCTCGGCCCTGGAGTATCTTCTGTTGATTCAACATCCCTTTCGTTGTGGTAGTGGGATTCGACACTTGTGCAGACATCAGAGCTTTCTGATTTTGTGGAACACATGGACTTGCAGGAGAAACTCCCAAAGTGTTCTTTGCCATGTTTGGACATCAGTAATGACTGTTTCATTGCTTGATTCGGAGAAACGTCAGATTCAACCACTTGGTAAAATACTAATGCGGTGAAGCTACCATTCATAACGTCTTGTAGAGTTGCTAGCATAATTAAGTCCCCATGCTAGGATAACATGTGGGGAAATAAATGACATAGACATGGAATGAGACTTGCCTGAGTGCGTAACCTCTTGATGAATGTCTATGCATCTTTTGCAGGTTCTTACTTCAACCTCGTTAAAGTTTGAAATTCCTCAAAGTACTCTGATGATGGAATGTCCGTCAAATCTTCTGGATCAGAACTTTCTTCGTCGGATAGATTTGTAACAAAAGGCGCTTTGTAAGTACCCATCTTATCAGCGTGGATCCACACTCGTCTGAAGGACATGTCATATCCTGGATCTTCCTGATTATGTGAAACTTGGTTTTTGTCCAGGTTGAACTTATGTTCACTTTGAGAGTGATGTAGCCATAAGTATTTCCGAGCGCCCCTTCAAGGTATCTGATTGAGATGGGAGCATGAGTAGCTTCTTGTCGAGTGATGCATGTGGATCCGATGGTTTTCAGTGGAATGTTGTTGATGGCGGTGCCAGCATCGATCAACGTTCTTCCAAATTCGTTTCTTATGATTGTGGTAAGCAGTCCCCAGTCGTACATCTCTTGGTTTGTGGCTGGAGGGTCAAGAATTATTTCCGGAATGGACTTCTTGACACAATGTGGTTCAGTGTTGTGAACATGTCTCTCATTTATGCCTTCGATAGATAGAGCAATTCACGTTCGACCAAGGATTGAACCGCCTTTTTGATAGGTTGTTTAGAGAGTGTAAAGGTTCTGATTGGGAGATGATTCTTGTGTACTCCTTCAGTCCCCAGTTGAAGCTATTTTGGATCAATCTTCTCTTTGAAAATGTGCTTCAAAAACTGCAGATTGCTTGTGGGATGATTGACGAACCTATGGAAGCGCAAGAACGAGGACTTTCCATGTCTTCTTGGTTGGTTCTTTCTTGACATATGGCAACTTGATTGCACCATCTTGGACCCAGACATCCAGGAGTTCGATCACCTCTTCAAGGGAAAAAGGAAAGTCAGGTGCTTCTTGATCAAGAACTCTTGTACGTTGGTCAGAGGCTTGTGCATCTTTCTTATCCTTGCTTTGTGCTTTCGAAGGAGCTGAGGTATGCTTGCGCGGCAGTTTGGCTTTCCGTTTGCTCCCTTCTGTAATAGTGTTTGTGGAAGGCTGGAGGTTTTACTGCTTCTTGATCAGACGTCTGCTACTTCGAGTGTCTCGCGGTTCTTCATATCTTTTGTTCTTTCCAGTAAAGCGGGCGCAGTAGTTGCCGATCTCTTCACCACTTCATGAAGCTCTGAGAAGGTCTGGAAACGAAGATTTTCCAATAAAGCTCTGTAGACCGGGATCATGCCGTTGATACACAAGTCTACCAGTTACTGCTCCGTGATGTTTGGATCATGACAGTCCAGGGCCTGGACTCTGAATCTTTTCACGTAGTCATTGGGATGTTTATTGTTCCTCTGAAACATTCTTCCAAGATCAGAGAGAGTAATTTTCTCTGACACAAAGAAGTACTTTCTGTAGAAGGCGTTAATAATTTCTCCCCAATTGTTGATAGTTTCCGGTGCGATGTTGTTGTACTGTGTGTATGCCCTTTGGAATAGGAATCCTTTGTGTAGCAGCAGGGTACGGAGTCTGGTGACGATGGACATGTGATGTCTTGTCTTTTCCACGGTTCTCCAAGATGCGTTCCAAATCTTCTCGAGTAATGAAATTCGATGATTCCTTTGTTGATGGATCATCTGCAGTTTTGCGGACTTTGTTGCCATCCACTGTATGAATTGAAACTACTTCAGGATCAGCATATGAAGATGTCTCTTTTTCTTTTCCCTTTCCTTGAGTCTTCTCTGACATATTGTCAGTAATATTGTAGTTGCAGGATTTCCCACACTACACCCCTCACTCGAATTTACTTAATCAATCCATTTGAAGATGAATAATAATGTGTTTTATTAATTGTTTTCTTGAAAGATTTACAAAGAAATGTAGAACAGAGCTAAAGAAATTACAATCACTCTTGATTTTCTCTCTCCTAATGACTTGCTTAACAATTCAAAAGACCTCTCCCCCTCAACAGACTTACTCGACCCTTTATATAGGGTATTACATAGCGGATGATGTTAAAGTTTGTCTTTTATTTTCGGAAACGACTCATAATCCTCGCGAGTGTGTAATTGCTTGTCCTCGCGACACCCTAATTCTCGCCAAGTCCCTTCACACTTTCCTCATGTTTTGACTGTCGTCATCCATTACGTCATTTATTTATCTCCATGCGACTCCTTCGCGACGTAGTCGTTTATTAATCTCGCGAAATATTGTTGTCGCGATATTCTGGTCCTACATCTTGCCTCTTCTCATGTATTCTCTGCGAAGAAGAGAGTATCATGAGAATCAATATCTTGAAATGCCGCAATAGCTCATCCTTATCTGTTTTAACCCCGTAATTTTTACATAGAATTTATGACAGATGTCTTTTCTTCCATTCCTTTCTTGACACGTTTCATCCAACCGCTTATTTCTGACCATTCATGTCCCATCTTGCATTAAATGCACTTACTTTCCCAAAATCTTTCTCTCTATATATAGTTTTCTCATCTTTCCCTTCTTCTCTTTTATTTCTCTCTGCAATTTTCCTTCAACTTCCCTTCTCCGTAACTTGCGCTTCTGCTACTGCTTCTTTCTTGATTCTTCACTTCTCCCTTCATTCCCATACTCTGGTAATGGCTTTACTTGGCCGTACATACGCACCACTTTTCAATGATGTTTACCAGAAATTAAAGGAAAAAGGTTTCACTTTATCAACCATTCCAAATCAAGAACCTTCATCTATGCTTTCTGCAAAATTGTTTTCTGATCATCAATGTGATGATCAGAAAATCATAGTCTCGCTAGGTCAACTCCTCGCAGGGCTCCCCATTCCTCTATATAATCCCGAATTACCATTGTTTTATGAGATTCTTGCTCACGAGAAATTCTCGCGGGCTGTTTATCAATTGAATGACGACTGTATTCGTCCGATGCTTGAATTCCCCTATCGTGGCGCCGGTAAAGGATCTTTATATCCTGATGATGTTAGAGATCCTCAATTTGCGAATTTACCAATAATTGCCGAGAAGTATACGTGTGGACAACTTCTTTGCAAATTATTGATCATAACTATGAGAAACGATAAATCTACATTTGGGGTGTTCGATTGAAGAAAAATGATAACGTTGATGCCGATAAACTGCTCATGCAGGACATTGGCCCGGCATTCGGGTAAAAATAATACCCTCGCCACTCCAAAGATGAAAAGTGGTGGGTTGTACCACTTTTTTTCGAGTGGACCTTATATCGCAGCTCACATGCACTCCCACCAATCTGCGAATTATTATCCTTGGGAGTTTAAGTGGCCTGAGAAGACAAAAGAGGTATTTTTTTTTTTTTAAATTTGCTTTGCGATGTCTTCCACTTCTTTCATTTATTAACTTTTAGAAAATTTTTAGATCACCAGAATGAGAAAGAAATACAAAGAGAATCCACAGCCAAATATCCTGGCGATACTTCGATCGCTCACGGATGAAGTAAGAAACATTTTCTTTTGTTATTTTAAATAATATTGTTGCCTCTGTTTCTTATCTTTATTCGTGTGTGAAGATTGGTGTTGAAGAAGTTGAAACTGCAAAGATTAATGATGAAGAAACTAATGCTGCGAAAATTAAAGGCAAGAATAAGGCCATTTCTCGCAAGGACAAATCTTCTGGTCCATCTTCTAAAAGACGAAAAGTTCAATCTCCCTCCCATTCTAATTCTCAAGCTAGCGAGGACTCAGAAAATGAAAATGAGATCGGTATCTATTCTGCTAAGGGGACTCATTCAGATACTTCTGCTATGTCGCTATTATCTGGTATTTTTTCTGATCCTATGCAAGGACTGGGAGATGATAATTAATCCGCTACTTGCGAAGCTCTCGCCAAAATCTGCGACGCCCCACTATTGGAGGACACTGAGTCTTTTCGCGGAATTTCCCGAACAATGACTCCTAGCCTTTTAAATGCTCTCAATGCTTTGGTATGTTCATATTCCTTTGTTTCTTTGTGATTTCACTTTTGAGTTTTATTTTAATTATTTCTTTATTTTCTTTTATAGTCAGGGAGAGCTTCTTTTGTTGTTGCCTCAGACCTTGAGAAGAGACGCAATAACCTTGAAAAGAAGAACCTTCAACTTAACAAGAAAGTCCGAGAATTAGAAATTGAAGTTGCGTCTTCTCGCGATAAAGATGAGAGAATTCAAAAATTGGAAACCGAGCTTGCTTCTCAGAAGACTAAAGTATCTACTCTTCAAAGTGCAAATCAACAATTATATGGTATAGAATTCTTTCTCTTCAAATCGTTTTCATTTTTCCATTTGTTTTTTCTACTCCTGATTTATTATTCTCGCAGACATATATAATCTCTCTGAAGAAGCCATTCTTCTTCATTCGTTTCCCGAGCCTATGGATAATGATATTCTTCTTACTCATCTCAACGAATCCTTAAGTAGTTCATCAAATAAAATCGATTCCCTTCCATTAAATGAACTTCAAACCAAACATCGCCTCTTAGAGATTGAACATAGATCCAGTTTGAATTTAGCCAATCAATTTAAGCGAATGTACCTTGATTCCAAGAAGAAAGCCAAAACCTTAAGGAAGAAAATTAGTGATCTCATAGATGAAAAAGATCGCATTACTAACAGAGGTGCACAGGCATTAGCAAAATTTCAAAAATCTCTCCTTGATGTGCAAGTTGAGCGAGATGAACTCCTTCGTCAAAATACCATACTTAGCGAGCGAGAAGACCAAATTCGTTCACTTTTTGTCATAAATAATGATGATGAGTTTGCCTGGGCTGCGAAGGTTCTAGATAATGCTAGAAATAACTTAGGTGTCGATGTTAGTCTTCGCGCCGAGCAAACTACCTTGATCAAGGATATGATCTTTGAAAGAGAAGGTTGTTTATTACACTTTTTTACTTTTTGTACTATTATCATTAACTCATTTTCTCATCTTTTCAGAATCTGAAAAGAGATTTCAGGCAAGGATTGGAGAGCTTGAAACCGAAAAGAACGACTCGCAAAGGATCTCTCTCTTCGAGAATAAATATTCTAAATTGAAGCAAAGCAATTCCAAACTACAAAGTGGCGAATTTTAATAATGATGTTGTTCGTTTTCGCAATCAAGCTATGGAAATAGTTTGTAATGATCACAACATTCCTCTTCATTCATATCCTTTTCTTGCTGAAGAAGTTCCCGAGAACTTGCCCGTCTCAGATGTTTCTGATAGTGAAGCTAATGAAGAAGAAGAATCTGGCGACGAGAGTGATGGAACCCAAGAATCAGATAAAGAAGAAGAACCTTCAAAGAAATAATTTCTTTTTCTTCTTTCATTTCTTGTAGTATCTGTATATATATGTCTTTGTTAATCTTCCATTTCTGTAACTCCTTATTATAAATTTCTTTGATTATTGAACATGAATTCAACTTTTGTTTCCTTTGTTCAGATATATCAATCAAACAACCCTTCTTTGTAATTATAACTTCATACTTGCCTCTGTCCATAAGATATAATCAACACTGCGAGTTAATCACTCTTGCGATTTTTTTTTTTTTTTTTTTTTTTTGCATTTCCATTGCGACAAGATCGCAAGATATCTTCATTGAGATTGAGAAATCTATTGATCTTGCCTTATCATTATTTGTGTGGTCTTATTTTGCCTTCCTAAGTAAAGGTCTTATTTTGCCACCCCTCATTGCGACAAGATCGCAGGACGTCTTTACATTTTCATGTAACGACCCATTGACCTTGTCTTATCATTTCTTAAGTATTTTTGCCTCTGCAGGACATTATATGTGCGACAATATGACAGGTTTAAATGTTCTTGCGACCATAAAATCCCGTGACATTGTCGTCTTTGCGACGAAATCGCATGACGTTCTTACATTTTCATGTAAAAACCCATTGATCTCGTCTTACCCTCGCGTTAGTATTATTGCCTCTGCAGGATCATTGCACAAATATGACAAGCCTAAATTTTCTTGCGAAAATAAAGCCTCATGACATTTTTGCGTCTTTTGACACTTATCAGCTCCCTAATGGAGGGTGCCGCCCTTATCTTCTCCCTGGTTGCCCCTTCAAGGAGGCGTACATCGGCCATACAAGACTAGCTCCTCCCATCCGGTCTTAACAGCAAGCAGTTGTTTTCGCAGCCTCTTATCCCTTATACCTATAGGGCTTATGGTTACGGGACTGCACCCTAAGTGGAGTTTTCTTCGGGCCGAGTGCAGCATGTGCCAAGACTTGTCAAGAGTGGTAAGGAAGTTCCATGCTCCCGCACTCTTGACTCAACCGTGTACCCCAGGCGCCTTGGTCATACACTCGACTCCTTGGAAGAGACCCTCGGGCCCAACCAGGGTATAACCTTATATATATATAGTTGGAAATCCAAGGTATCTCCCCCGGATAGGCTTTCATGGGCCCCAAATTTCCATGACTCAGTTCCAGGAGCGGTGTAACCTTTTCCCGAGCCATGTCAAGAGATACCCCCTTATATGACGTACTTTAGGTCTTACATTTGCCTCTTACGAAATATCATTCGCGAGCTAGGTGTACGCCATAAAGGTTCGTCCCATTCACTCACTCATTCATGTTATCAATTTATTCGATCATTCATTTTTGGCTTTTGTTAATTTGTCCGAAGCTATCTTTACGTCTCATTTCAATTATTCAATAGATTTTTATACATTTTTCACGGCGATATTTTCGCGCAACTTTTCTGCAACTATCGCCTCTGCTTCCTGTCCTTATCATGCTTTCATCACTAAATTGGTATCTTTTCTCGCAACTATTCATTTTTTACACCTTTTACTCCTTCTTCTTTCTGCCTCCACGTCTGTCAAACTTTTCAATGTCTCCTTTTCATCATGATATTCAATTGTTTTCATACATTCACTTCGCAACATCTCTTCTTCCTTTATTTCTATGGTATCTACCATTAGCCTTTCTTTTCTTTGTTCATCCTTTACATTCTTCCTCCAACCTTTATTTTTGCCATTCTCTCTTCGCTCTCTCTACATCGACCTCATAACATTTTTGCCCTTCCTTCCAATCTCCTTTTATAATTCGACACCGCTAGGATGTGGAAACTTTATACACCGATGGTATGTCGATGCTACCCCAGAATTTCATGCAACCATGGTCTTCCAATCAAAGCATTGTAGGGAGATTCCACATCAACCACGCAGAACAAAATATCGGTTGCTAACCCCGCAAGGGTATCCTCATGTGCACTTCTCCTTTGGGCTTGTTCGCGGTACCATTAAAACCATATATTTTGTATGTTGAAGGGATCAAATCTTCATCTTTTCCTCCCATAGTTTTGTAAGTATGGTAGAAAAGAATGTTGACTGAATCTTTCTGTATCAATCAATATTCTATTGATTGCCCAACAATTTTCCGCTTCATCATCTTCGCCATCAATAGGTTTTGGATTAATTTCAGCTTCACAACCAATGGGCTATCATGCATTTCTCTTCCTTTGGGTACTTCTTCAGCCGAAAAGAAATAATCTGCGAGTTGCCACTCTTTTAATCTGCGATGTCTTCGCAACATTCATCACTTCTTTATCATCGCATCCCTCGCAAATACCCTACTAAGTACATTGTCATGAAAATCTTCGATTGTGCGGTATGAATGTAAAATGGAATTACAAAACAAATTTTTAGCCTTTGCCCCAACTTCTATAACAAATGTTTCTTTTCCCTTTGCCGGTGGTGGTGGTAAATGTTGAACTTTCTCTTCTTCTTTTAAAAAAGTGATTCAACTTTCCTTGATCAATCATTCTTAGGATAATTCTCTTGATGTTTCTGCAGTCATTCGTTAGGTGCCCATGAAAGCGGTGGTAAGAACAGAACTCGTGACTTCTATCTCCGGTGGTGGTTCACTTCCCATGTTCCATGGTGCAGGTATGTTTTCCATCAAAATTATTGCTTCCCATATTTTTTCCACACTGGCATTCAATGGCGGCATTTTAATTTCCTCCCACACTACTCTGTGACTTCGATGCCCTCCATGATAGTTATTATTCTGCCTTCGACCTCCGTAAGTCTCCTGCAGATGATCGATCCTTTGGATCTTATTATTCCCACCTCGATTGTAGTAGTTCCTTTCTTTCTCAAATTCCTCCTGATCTCGACTTCCCATGGCTACTAACTTTGGTTCTATATCAACTGCCTTTCTTTCTTGTTGACATTGCGATGTGCTCGCTACTGTGTGTACAAGTTGAGTTAATAAACTTCCATTCGCAACACTAGAATTTGTGTTTGCCACTGGGTAAGATTCCATCTCGTTCTGCCTTTCTTCTAAAGCAATATATTCTTCCTGGAGCTCTCGTAATTCAGTCATTGTAATCGTATTCTTGATTCTAAAAACCTGAACATACAATAGATTGGTTGCGAACATAGCATTTATGAATGACAGTATGAGGTATCTTTCATCTACCCTTCCGGCCATCTCGCTGCACATTGTCTTCCATCTGACAGTTAGATGTCTCAAACTTTCACCAACTCTTTGTTTCAACCCGAATACATCTTCAATACCTGGTCGCGAGGAGTTGTTACTTATATACGCCCCCTAAAAATATAGATTGCAAATGATTAAACGACGTGATAGTATTTCTTGGTAAACCCTCAAACCACTTCAACGCTTCTCCAGTCAAACTTGATGCAAAGTATTTACACAATATGGCATCGTGATTCTCCCATTGTAACATACATCTTACATACGCTTTGATGTGTTGTATTGCACAAGTTGTCCCATCAAAAATCTTTGGTTAATCTTTGGTAAGTTACATTTTGGGGTATTCCTCCCAACTGCACCTCCAATGTAAAGGGATTCTTCGCAGCTTCTGCGATGGCTTCGTCTAACTGTCTTCTTCCTCCTTCTCTTCTACTGTTCAATATTCCTCTCATCTCTGCCAATTCTCTCAAAATTTGTTCGTTTGCCCCAGAATTTGAATCTATTGGTCTTTTTAATTCCACCTCTCTTCTTCTGCGCTCATTTCTACTTATATTTTCTGGCTCATCACTTTCTTCTCTCCTTTCTCTGCGACTTTCTCCCTCATCTCTTTCGCGAATTTGTACACCATTATATCTATCAATCTCTCTTCTCGGTTGTCTATCGACTCTCCTTTGCACTCTTTCATATTCTTCATTGATATTTTCCTTATTGCGATTTTGTTCGCGCCTTCTTTCTCGGTTGTCATGATTATTCTGCCGAATTGCCTCTTCAAATTCACGTTCTTCTATTTCTGCCCTCAATCTTTCCCTTTCGCAAGCTAAGCGTGCTTGCTCAACATAGTGTTTTTCAATGTCATTTTCGATCTCCTTTTGTTTCCTTCGTGCCTCTCTTCCATGCAATATTCTTCTTCCTTCTATCCAATTTTCTTCATCAGTCGGATTATTCTGCTCTTGAGGTTGCCTATCTCCTTGATTTCCATCATTTTGGCCATTTTGTACAGTCTCAGGTCGTGGAACATAACGATCTCCTTCTATTTCTCTTCTCTCGCGACATCCTTCACCAAGATTTGGTTCTCTTTCCAAATTTTCTTCATTAATAGTTTCTACAGGTAATGTTCTCCTCCTATCTTCTCTGACCGAACTTGATCTTGATATGTTACTACTTCTCGATCTTCTATTTTGCAATCTCAGATTTTCCATTCTCAACTCATGATTTTGCCTTGTTAAATTTGCACGTTCCTCTGCTTCTAACCGCCTTTCTTCATACATTGTTTGTCTCAATGTTTCTAATGTTGCGATCTCTTCATTTCCACGAATTGTTTCTCCCATCTCTTCTCGATTTCTATCTCCTCGTCCATTATTTATCTGTTGTTGCTCTTCCTCTCTTTCCTCCATAGAATCTGATCTCCATGTGTGTACACTTACTCTATCATAATCCATAGTTGTGTTTGCAGTCGGTTGAATTGGCGATTGAATTTGATTTTCTTCATCATTTCTTATGTTCATCCTTGATGATTCTCCCCTTTCATTTCTCCTTTCACCAGCAAGTCTCCCGCTTCTTCTCACAATTGTTGGTCCTTCTGGTACATTTCTCCTTCTAGCCATTTCTTTCTTTTGGTAAACTGTTAAAAATTGTATCAAATTTCTCTTTTCTTACTCCAAATTCTCCATGTTTCTAGCGCATATGTAGTTGCAGGATTTCCCACACTACACCCCTCACTCGAATTTACTTAATCAATCCATTTGAAGATGAATAATAATGTGTTTTATTAATTGTTTTCTTGAAAGATTTACAAAGAAATGTAGAACAGAGCTAAAGAAATTACAATCACTCTTGATTTTCTCTCCTAATGACTTGCTTAACAATTCAAAAGACCTCTCTCCCTCAATAGACTTACTCGACCCTTTATATAGGGTATTACATAGCGGATGACGACTAAGTCTGCCCTTTATTTTCGGAACGACTCGCGAATCCTCGCAAGTGTGTAATTGCTTGTCCTCGCGACACCCCTAATTCTCGCCAAGTCTTCACACTTTCCTCATGTTTTGACTGTCATCATCCATTACGTCATTTATTTATCTCCATGCGACTCCTTCGCGACGTAGTCGTTTATTAATCTCGCGAAAATATTTGTCGCGATATTCTGGTCCTACAAATATTTTTGAGATAATTACACATCTCCTTCTGTGTAGCAGCCATGTCAGTCTGATTCTTGGCAAGAGTCTCTTGCACTTTGATGAGATCAGCAATGGTAGGTGGTGGGTTTCCTCTGACTTCTTCAGGGTGTCGAACAGATAGAGGATGACCTTCCGTGTTAGTGTAAGGAGGAGTAATATCACCACCGCCAGTGTTAGAGGCTGGGATTGTTTCCAGAATATCCTCATTGTTGTTGTTGTTGTTGCTTGTGCTAGCGTCGTTTGCACTGGAACCTGTAACTAACCCAGACCTAAGACCAGCCATCTTGTGAAACCGTGAGATTGCAACTGAGAGATTAATCTCCCACTGTGGTCGCCAATCTGTAGGTGGGGAAAAAGGATTTGCTGGTTTTACGGAATTGAGGAGATATCCGTGTGGAGACTCCTTGAACCAAGCGAAATGTTGAACCTCACATAGATGCACTGCAAGAAGGGATTGCTTTAAGATCGAGAGATCAATCTGTAGGAATCCGGCCTAAACCAAGAACAATGGCCGTTCCAGAGTCAATTCGATCACAAGAGAGGATGGGTTGATCTGTAGGAGGGAAGCTGAGAAATGTGTGAGATAAATGGTGATCTGAGATTGTAGGTATGTTGTGAAGTCAGCGTAAGAATGCTCTGAATGATTGAATTTTGCTCAATTGAGAGTGAATGCTCAGACGATGAGTTCGTGTAGACGAAAGATTGTCTGTATGAACTTGCCGAGAATTCCTTGTTTAGACGAATGTTCTAGTGTTCGAATCTTGTTCTTTCAATCGTGGATTCGAGAGACATTTTATAATGCCGGAGTTGAAAACACCATGATCCCATGAAGTGTGAGTTTTCTTTGGAATTAGAGAGTGGGAAGTGGGAAATCGTGTTAAAACCAAATTGCTCATCGTGCGGAGATCGGGTTAATTTTCCACCCACTACTTTTGTTGACCGATAGACGCATTTATGTGTCTATATTAGTCTCAATTCTCTGTAATGTTAGTACTCGATTTTGCGCTTATTTTGGTATTTTATGTCTTTGTAGGTGTTTTTGGAGAAATAAGCTTTTGCGGCGAAATTGGCTCGAAAAGTGGTATTTGCACTCGTGGGAGAAAATTACTATTCGGACCCCTGAAATGGATAAGGGGTACCCAGTTGATAAGGGGTAACCCCCATGGCATTTACTATCGGCACCCCATCAGAGGATATGGGGCACTCATCTTCTCAAATTCGAATTCCAAAATTTGGCGGGAATTTTCTACAGTAAATGGCAGATTTGGATTTGATTTATGAACACGTTTGGGAGAGACTCAATCACAGTTTTCAACTGGTTTGGGCCTGTTAAGGCAAGACAGGATTGATACCCGTCTTAGCTTCGAAGAAATAGGAAAAATCATTGAGTTTACGTAAAACAGGGGAGGTGGAATCGTGATCGGGTCTGGCAACGATTTAGGAAAGATTTTATGCGATTTTTTCTACGGGATTGGACTAAGATCGACCTGTTTGGATAAAACAAAGTTGGTAATGGTATTGTTTACGTAGAAAAAGGAAGGTTCGATGTCTTGCACGATAAAACAGGGAGGTGAAGGTTTCCGGGTATAACTCTGTTTTGGCAATTACGTGATAAATTTGGGAGGATATATTCGCTCTAAGGAAAGAGTTTGGATAGACCACAGAAGCCGCGTGAACCTAAAAGAAAAGAAAAAAAGTCCGTGACTTGGGGAGAAGAGAACGGAGAAGATACTTGAGATCTTTCTCAAAATATTGTCGCCTGTGGTGTATAAATACATTGGCTTGAGTCTCAGAAAGAGTGGAGACCTTGGGGGACCGGACAGAGGTGTAGTCGGACGGGTTGGAGGAGTTGCAGAGAGCTTGCTGCTGTTCCAGGGAAGAAGACGAAGAACAGTGCAAACAACAGAAGAAAAAAGTCGCAGAAACCGTTACCTAATCATTCAAATTCAAAACACTTTGTAACAGTTTTGTAACAATTAAACTTGAGTTCGCAACACTTCTGCTAGGGTTTCTTTGTAACAGTGGTTTTCGTAACAACTATCTCTGTTACAAACTCGCTCATTATATTATTTTTCAATAAAAACACCTTTTGAGCCATGTTTATATCTTTTGGGTGTGTTTTCGACATGAGGAGCTAAACCCCAACACTGGGACGACGGAGGAAGCCTTATTTCACAATGGTTTGGTAACTATATTTGATTCTATATGACTTTTGCACTTGTTTTAATTGATTTATGATTTTCACTAATTAGTTGTGATTTCGTTTGATGGTGTATGCTTAGACGTAAGAGCTTTTGATACATCATGCTTGTGATTTACATCTAATCTTTTATAAATCTACTTTTGGCAAAGAAAAGAGTCAACAAAAGAGCTAGAATTGTTATGAGTCATTATATGAACCAATTGAATGTGATTAATGGTGGAATCCGAAGTCCTAGTATCTCTCGATTTTTGTGACAAACTTGTGAATATATTTTCTTTGTTTTTAGTATTTTCTTAAATCAAACCTTTACAAGTCTGAGTTGAACGAACTTTTACTACCACTTTCTATAACAAATTAAAATCACATCAATTTTTGGCGCCGCTGCCGGGGAAGGGTTAAAAATTAAATAAAACTGTTTGCAGGGAAGGACGACAGTTACGATACTGTCTCGGCCCCTCGGGTTCGTACACTGACATAGGAGTCGGTGGCCTGAGTAGACTTCAACGGTTCATCGCCCGTCTGGTACGGGAGGTAAGACTCTATCCACCCACGAATCCCCCGTCGGTGGGTTTTATTTTGTGTGACAACTCACACCCGCAATAGAATGTCGAACGGGTATTACAATAGCCAATACAACGAATATCCGACTGAGTTTCAAAATGGACGTTACTACTTTGACCATAGTGTGAATAGTGGTTGGGAACATCAGCCTTTTCAAGGTTATGGCTCATACCATGATGAGCCCAATTACTATCCATACACCCACCGGTCATACGAGCAAAATTCCTCTCTACTAGAGTCCGCATGTAAGTTAGCTGAGTCAACACAAAAGTTAATTGAGTCAACACGTAGTTCAGATGCAATGAATAACTTAGTTTTGGACGAAAGCAATGCAACGTGTGAACCTTCTTTCCTAGATGAAATCGGGAAGTTATGTGAGTCGACTTAGAAAATCTTTGTTAGAGGCCCAGAAAGAAATGCTCAAGATAGTTTTAATTTCCAATATAGTGTTTCCAATAGTACCTTTGAAAATCAAGATAGTTATTTGCATAGTCAAGATGATGAGGTTAGAATTGGTAACACTACTTTAGATGAGGTTCGACCATTTTCATGTTATTACAATGATGATTATGATGAGGATAGTGTTGATGAAGAATTTGAAATGAGTAGGCATAGTGATCAGTAATTTGTTACTCCAATTGAGCTTAACAACGATAATATTATTTCTAGTTTGAATCCAAATAATTTTAATAATTATTCACTTATTCAAAAGGACGAGGATTTGACTAGAGATACCACCGTTTTAGACGATGTAGTTTTTCCTTATGATTACGAAGCCGATTATGGTTTAGAGGAACGGGTATATTCTGAGTCTAGCGATTTAGAAACAACAGACTTAGAAAAAGAAAATGAACTCGTAGAGATGAGTGAGGATGAACCTGACTTAAAAGAATCAATTGACCATTTTCGAGGGAATCAAATGACCTTGAAATTAGGGAAGTTGTGACTAGTCTTTCTAGAGACACTTGAAAACTCTAAGTTTGGGGGTGATTATCATTCTCCATGTGCCTTAACTCTTAGAAAGGTCCCTAACTTGGGACTTGACATATGTGCCTCAACCATTTTAAAAGATTATCTTCCTACACGTTTTCCTGAACCTAGTGATGTCCATAGGGAAGTTCAGTTGTTAGAAACCCATCCTCTGGTTGATGTGGTTAGCCTGTGCTATGATACCCAGATTGACTTTGTTTTCCCACCAAATATTTTTCAACCAGTGGGAACATATAAGTTTCAGATGTGTCAATTATTTAGTTTTGAGACTAAACCTAAGTACTTTAGGAGATTAGTATCGACACATTTTCTTATGATTGACCGCCAGTTTCATCGTGGTCAATTGTGTGAGTCAAAACTGATTGACTTTAAGGATCCGCAATTATTCAGGTTATTATTATGTGCTTATAAGTTCTTATTTGAGTTTTTACAGACTTTACAACCTGAACCGGATCTTGGCTTTGAGGAATTCCAGCACATGAAAATATTTTATTTGGACCCAGTTATAGAACCTGAACCTGAACCACAGCTAGATGTAGTTGTTTTAAACAGGAAACTAGACAAGGGTGTGCTTCATTTGTTAATTTTCTTGGCATGTTGCAGATTCCTTTTATTTGTGATAGCTCTATTTGGTTTTGATGACCCACAGAAATTTCGGCTATTACTTTAAGATTTTATGAGGTGACTAATCCTTTCTTAGTCTGGCTGAAGACGTTAAACTTAACACTTCTTGGGAGGTAACCCAATATTCATGCGACACAGTAATATCTTTCCTTAACTCTTTTACTTCAAATGGTAACAATTTCTCCTTGTTCATGCTTTTAATTTTATCTTTAGAACATTGAGGACAATGTTAGATATAAGTTTGGGGGTATGGGAGAAACATTTTAGTTGCATTGTTAAACTCCATAGCCTAGAAATTTATGCTTATTAAGGATGGCACTAACCAATCTAAGTGGATGGAAGCATTTTGGTTGTAGGAGTTGAGGAACCAATCTGATTAGATGGAAACATCTAAAGAGTCTATTCATAAAAGCACAGAGCTCAGGTGTTAGAATTAAAGAAAAAACACGGTAGTTTCGCCATATCTCGTTGAATCCTTTTCACTTCTGTTTTTATTTTGTTTTCTTTTTAAATATGTTTCTCTAAGTGATTTGGTGGGGCTCACGATTCAAGTTGTTACCACTGCTAGGGTGAAATAGAGTGATTGAGATACCAAAAAAAAAAAAAAAAAAAAGACCAGACCATCAGACCAACCGGAATAAATTCAATAAAGTCAACCACTGGAACCCTTGTATATGCCATCTGAGTTGACCTAGAGTTAGGATTATCGACCACTGGTTCCCTTGTATATGCCAGTGTGTTGATATTAGTCTAGACCAGTATCTCAGTCCATTAGGATAGGTTCATTTTGGCAGTGGCCTTCAGACAGATATGAGAAACACTGTTCACCTTAGTCAACATCAAAACCATCTATGTTTTTCTATATCCATTTCTTAATCTATTCATGTGATTGGTTGACTCCGGTTATGATGTTAAGAAGCTATCTGAGTAGAGCTCTGTGACTTATATATGAATTTTAGTATGCTTGAGTGCAAACTCGTGTACAGCAATTGGAATTTCGCATCAGGGTACTTCCTCTTGTAGTCAATAAGTATGCCAACCAAGGAGACTTTTTAGTGCCTTCCAAGGTTCTGTGTAGATAGTTAGGGTCTGGAGAGTAAAGGTTTTATGGGTACACCTCTGGTAAACCCTCCCGAGACTATAACTCGGCCACTATGGCCACCTAGGGGTTTAAAGGCTTATTGCATACGCTAAATGCAATCGACGATGCCTGCGACAGTGAGTTAGGATTTTATTTTATTTTTGCTCGAGGACTAGCAAATAATAAGTTTGGGGGTATTTGATAGACGCATTTATGTGTCTATATTAGTCTCAATTCTCTGTAATGTTAGTACTCGATTTTGCGCTTATTTTGGTATTTTATGTCTTTGTAGGTGTTTTTGGAGAAATAAGCTTTTGCGGCGAAATTGGCTCGAAAAGTGGTATTTGCACTCGTGGGAGAAAATTACTATTCGGACCCTGAAATGGATAAGGGGTACCCAGTTGATAAGGGGTAACCCCCATGGCATTTACTATCGGCACCCCATCAGAGGATATGGGGCACTCATCTTCTCAAATTCGAATTCCAAAATTTGGCGGGAATTTTCTACAAAAATGGCAGATTTGGATTTGATTTATGAACACGTTTGGGCGAGACTCAATCACGTTTTCATTTGGTTTGGGCATGTTAAGGCAAGACAGATTGATACCCGTCTTAGCTTGAAGAAATAGGAAAAATCATTGAGTTTACGTAAAACAGGGGAGGTGGAATCGTGATCGGGTCAGCAACGATTTAGGAAAGATTTTATGCGATTTTTCTACGGGATTGGACTAAGATCGACCTGTTTGGATAAGACAGAGTTGGTAATGGTATTGTTTACGTAGAAAAAGGAAGGTTCGATGTCTTGCACGATAAAACAGGGAGGTGAAGGTTTCCGGGTATAACTCTGTTTTGGAAATTACGTGATAAATTTGGGAGGATATATTCGCTGTAAGGAAAGAATTTGGATAGACCACAGAAGCCGCGTGAACCTAAAAGAAAAGAAAAAAAGTCCGTGACTTGGGGAGAAGGGAACGGAGAAGATACTTGAGATCTTTCTCAAAATATTGTCGCCTGTGGTGTATAAATACATTGGCTTGAGTCTCAGAAAGAGTGGAGACCTTGGGGGACCGGACAGAGGTGTAGTCGGACGGGTTGGAGGAGTTGCGAGAGAGCTTCTTGCTTTGTTCCAGGAAGAAGACGAAGAACAGTGCAAACAAGAAGAAGAAAACGATCGAGAAACCGTTACCTAATCATTCAAATTCAAAACACTTTGTAAACAGTTTTTGTAACAATTAAACTTGAGTTCGCAACACTTCTGCTATGGTTTCTTTGTAACAGTGGGTTTCGTAACAACTATCTCTGTTACAAACTCGCTCATTATATTATTTTTCAATAAAAACACCTTTTGAGCCATGTTTATATCTTTTGGGTGTGTTTTCGACATGAGGAGCTAAACCCCAACACTGGGACGACGGAGGAAGCCTTATTTCACAATGGTTTGGTAACTATATTTGATTCTATATGACTTTTGCACTTGTTTTAATTGATTTATGATTTTCACTAATTAGTTGTGATTTCGTTTGATGGTGTATGCTTAGACATAAGAGCTTTTGATACATCATGCTTGTGATTTACATCTAATCTTTTATAAATCTACTTTTGGCAAAGAAAAGAGTCAACAAAAGAGCTAGAATTGTTATGAGTCATTATATGAACCAATTGAATGTGATTAATGGTGGAATCCGAAGTCCTAGTATCTCTCGATTTTTGTGACAAACTTGTGAATATATTTTCTTTGTTTTTAGTATTTTCTTAAATCAAACCTTTACAAGTCTGAGTTGAACGAACTTTTACTACCACTTTCTACAACTTGTTAAAATCACATCACTGACTCTTCCAACTGATTGCACGACTTGCTCACATTCTCATTGTGGGTGAACACACGTGCCGTAGACCTCCAGACCAAAACCCTAGTTAATATTCCCCCTATGTGACACGATTGATATCTCGTGATTGTGGAGTCAGTTGCTGACTTTGTGCGACGATGAGTCCATGTATTGTTGAGTTGAACATGTTTTGCAAATGTTCTGAAACTCATGAATCAAATATGTCTGCTGAGACGAGGTATTATTATGTTGATTACCTAAGACGAGAAAACTGTTCTTTGAATTGTCGAATAATATTGATAGTTGAACCAATATTATTGAATCCGAGCAAATATTCTTGGTTCGAGCGAATATTGCTAGTTTGAGCGAATATTGCTAGTTTGAGCAAATATTGCCGGTTTGAGCAAATATTGCTAGTTTGATGAATTGTTGGTAGCAGGACCAAAATAAATATTAGTTTAAGATACTGACTGCTGGGTCGAGTAAAATAAATAAAAACGTTGATCATGGAATCAACATAAAATTATCAGAGTATTTGACTCTGCTCATAATCATGTTTCTGTAGAGCTCTGGATTCAAAACTCTAATTTTATCGAAATGATGATTTATTGCAAATAAATCTGCAGAGTGAAGCAGGGACCGGCTACATGGTATGACGAGTCCACCATGTATGCCCAGATGCCCGAATGAGTAAAATACCAAAGTCTCTTAGAGGACCAGTTGGTGAAAGAATGATTAAATGCTGGTTTAATCATTTATTAAAATAATGCTCGTGTGAGCGACAAATAATAAAACCTGGCTATGGAAGGATGAGGGTCCGACCAGAGGTCATGAGACCGGCTCTTGGTGGCCGTGGGACCAATAGATGGTCGTTTGAGCAAACCCCCAATTGTTTGGAAAGAGTTTGAACCTAATATGAGCGATTGAGCAAATTAGGTTAAAATCATTAAAATATGTGGGACCAGCTGTTTACAAGCCTTAGGGTCACCCTTGGTCGGTCAAGGGGATGTGCTCGTGTCACCATAGTGTCCGTGTCTCAGTCCTGGGAGTTTCAGTATTTTCCGATGCGCATTTGAGCAACATTCTGAGAAAATATGCAGAATCCAGGGTTTTGCTGAAACTAGGAAAAATACATGAGATGATGAAAAATAATAAATGAAATAGGGAATTGCAAGGTGTGGGACCGGCCACGGCTAGGGAATGGCCGGCCGGCTAACAAGCATGGTCCCACACTTTCCCAGTTTTATGTGATTTTTTGTATTTTCTCTGATTTGAGGGAAATTCCATGAAACTGGAGAGTTTGCTGAAATTAGGGAATTTACATGAGATGAGAGAGATAAAATAATAATAAAATAAGGAATGGTGGAGTGTGGGACCGGCAATGTCCAAGGCATGGCCGGCCGGCCAACGGGCACGGTCCCAGAGCACTCTTCCCAATTTTATGTAATTTTCATGATTTTAGGAAATTTTCATAAAATCGGAGAGATTTGTTAAGACCAAGGTATTTTGTTGAAATTAGGGAGTTTTCATGGAATCAGGAAACTAAAACAACAAACAATAATAAAATAATAGGCGTGTGGGACTGGCTAGGGCATGGCCGGACGGCTAGAGCCAGGTCCCATGAGTTTTCCCAATTTTATAATATTTTTCATGATTTTAGAGAAAATTCATAAAATTAGGGAATTTTCATGGTTTTAGGGAAAATTCATGAAATCAGGGAATTTTCATAATTTGAGAGAAATAATAAAACAATGGGACGTGAGGTGTGGGACCGGCCACGGCTAGGGCATGGTCGGCCGGCTGGTGCTCGGTCCCGCGACACCTTTCCCTAATTTTATTATTTCTTTGATAAAATCATGAGATTAGAGAATTTCCTTGAAATGAAGGAGATTTGCTCGAACGGGAGAATTTTCACGAGATCAGGGAAAAATAATATAGTATGACAAAATATAAAATTGGCTGCGGGACTGGTCACGGCATGACCGGCCAGCTGATGAGCCTAGTCCCCTTGTGCCTTTGCTAATATTTTATTATTATTATTTTTCCTTCCTATTTTGCATAGGTTCATCGTTCATTCATATTTTTGAAATGCTCGTTTGCGCATTCAAATGCTGGTCTGTGCATTATTGCTAAGTACACTTGCACCATTTTAGTCAGGGCTTATTAGATGCTCAGATGCCTGTCTCGTTGAATATTTATCACTAACCCGTGGAATTCTGCTGGGAAGAACCACGAATTGAAGTGACGAAATATAACGAAGAACCGTAGAATATTGCTGGATATTCAGGCGATTAGAGATAATTAACTGATGGCTCTATACTAGCAGGGCTTCCTATCTAGGAGCATTAATTATCTGAGGGTTGAGCAATATGAACTTGATGGAGTGTCATATTCCTCTTGTGTAGTCAGGGAAAACATGGTTGCATCCTGAAGACGTTATTGCTCTATACTAGCAGAAACGCTGTCTAGGAGCCGTCCAATCTGGCGATTCTATACAGTATGAGATGTGTCGTGGTCTCAGCTGGGAGACTACACATCTACATCTTCTCTGAGAGGCTTTCTCGATCAGAGGTTTTATGGCATGAGCTTTCACGCTTAGAGACATGAGTCTCAATACTCATCCGATTGCCGGATCCAGAGTAATTACTTGAAATTGCTCAAGTATTCATGAGATGTCTTTGTGGCCTTAGCTGGGAGACTACACATCTACATATACTCTGAGAGACAGCCTTCTCAGTCAGAGATTTATGGCATGAGCTTTCATGCTTTAATGAGAGACATGGGCCTCAATACTCATCCGATTGTCGGATCCGGAGTATAGTTTTATAATTTTACCCTTTGTCGAAAATCCACCATCTACACCACCATCAACAACGGGATCTTTAGAACTGTTTGTAAATCTAAAGACATCTTGTGATAATCCATTGTTAACAGACTCCGTTCTGTGCGTGATTGATCACAAGAGATTCAAGTGGTGTTGTGCAGGTTTAATTGAAGATTAAAGAAGATTTGAAGACAAAGAAGATTTCTTATTGTTTCTCATATTTTTGTGTAGCACAAACCTTGATAGGCTGGGATCCAACTAGAATCGGATTTATTCGATTGATTAGTTGCGTGAGATTGGCATCGCTTTATAGTTTCTTGTTGGGTTCTATATTGATTGGTTGCAAATCAAAACTCTGTTACTTCGGTAGTTGTTGGATAGATTGATCTAACCAGGCAAAGGAGTTTAATAGTTTAAACGGAAGAGCCTTTGCATATGACTTGAGATATCTTTATCTGGAAAGAATCAATAGAGTTGTTACCAAACAGATTTGTTGTTCCTTTACTGTTTGGAATACGATCCAAAGGAATTGTTCCAGTGAGTGCACTTATTGAATGTCGGAAGCGCAGGGATACTAAAGAAACTAAGTGAACTAGGTTTAGTTGCTTGGTCTCAACTATACGAAGTTGGTTTAGATTTGTATAACGGCTTAATTCTGAGAGTATTCAATTCTGGACTTGGTCCCGGGGTTTTTCTTCATTTGCGGTTTCATCGTTAATAAAATCTTGATGTGTCATTTACTTTTCTTTTCCGCAATTATAATTGTTATTATTGTAATTTAAAGTAAATCACACAAACGTTAACTCCGTAATACTTGATAGTGATCCTATAGAGTTTCGTTAAGTCCGAACCTATTGTCAAGTAATCACACTTTGATTTGTAGTATTGTCTCGACTTTGTCCATAGACAATCACTTTCGGTAAGAGGACTTATAGGTGGATAAATTAAAGACTGCGGTGTATTTGGGTACCCTCGTCTTTTCAAGGACAGGTAAATTCGCGAGATGTGTTTTAATATTTTGAAATGCTTCTTCACATTTTCCCCTTAACTTGAATTTCTCTCCCTTTCGTAAAGTTCCAAAGAATCTTTACACTTATCGGATGATCGAGAGATGAACCGGCATAAAGCTGTCAGGCATCCGTTCAGTCTTTGCACATCCTTCACAGTTACGGACGATGGCATTTCCAAGATAGCTTTGATTTTATCGGGATCTGCTTTTATTCCTCGGCTCGTGATGATATATCCCAGAAATTTACCCGAAGTCACCAAGAAAGTACATTTTGCTGGATTGACTCTCATTTTATATTTCCTCATTGTTTTAAAAATCTCTCTCGGGTCTTCCATATGATCAGTTGCAACCTTGCTTTTGACTAACATATCTTCTACGTACACCTCAATTATTTCATGGATTCTATCTTCAAACATATCTTCCACCAGTCGCTGATAGGTGGCGCATGCGTTCTTCAGCCCAAACGATATTTTGGTATAACAATAGAGCCATCTAGGTGTGAAGAAAGATGTGTTCTCTTGATCCTCGAGAGCCAAAGGGATTTGGTTTTATCTCGAATATCCATCAATCAGTGACATCGCTTTGTGTCTCACGATCGATTCCACTAGTTGGTCGATGTTCGGGAGTGGGAAGCTATCATTCGGGCAGGCTTTATTCAAATCGCTAAAATGAATGCAGATTCGTACCCCTCCAGTATTCTTTGGTACTATCACCATGTTTGAGATCCATAAAGGATATTGTGCCTTCTGTATTATTCCCAATGATTGCAACTTCTTCAATTCCACTTCCACTGCCGCTTGCAGTTCAGGTGCTATTCGACGCATTTTTTGTCGTACTAGCTTGAATTTCGGATCTGTTCTTAGGTGGTGGCAACATATGTCGGGATCAATTCCTTTCATATCATGCATACTCCAGGAGAACACATATATGTATTCTTTTAGCAAGGTTATCAATCGGTTAACCTCTTATTCTGATATCAGCGACCCGATCTTTACCATCTTTGGCTCTTCATCGGCTCCCAGGTTCACCTCCAGAGTTGGCTCCAGAGCTGTGAAGTTTGACTTGAGATCTTCGATTGGTGTTGCTACCTTTGATTGTTGTGCGATCTTGTACCCCCCAGCTTCATACGATATGACCGCTTGTGAAATTATCTTTTCCAACTCTTGGGGTGGATTTGATCTCTTTAGCTTTGTTTTTGTTACGACGTAATCTTGCTGGCTTGTCCTCATTTTGCTGGATATCTACTTGAATACATTGTCTCGCTGCTTGCGGGTCTCCTACGACTTCGGCTACACCTTTGTAGGTCGAGAATTTTAACCTTTGATGATATGCATAAGTGACTCCTTTAATAACCGCAATCCCTAGCATGCCTATGATTGCTTCATAAGGCGACACGACATCCACTACACAGAAAGTAGTGAGAGTGTCCAGATAATCAGCCCCATATGAAACCCTCAGTGTGACTTTTCCTTTGGGTATTGTTATTGTCCCGTTAAATCCATAAATGTTGTAGGTCGATGGGATCAATATATCATCGGATGTCTGTATTATTTTGAAAGTGTCTTAAAAGAGAACTTCCACGGAGCTCCCGTTATCCACTAGTATCCTCTTTACTCCCCATTATTCTATCATTAAAGTGATGACTAGTGGGTATCCATGAGACTATCCATTCATAGGTACATCCTTCGCCGAGAACGTGATTGGTTGCATCATCCAATCTTTCATAAGCAAGGTCTTTGCCACGCTGAAGATTTCGTTTCCCGATCTGTCTCTTTTATGAATGCGGGTCATAACTCCAGGACTGGGGTGTAGACCCTGTGGGACCGAATGTGAGATGGTGTTGCAGAGGAATTGGGTACCCCAATCGATCCGAACTTGATGTACTGGAGCATCGGGTGCTGGAGTCTCCTATTTGACAAACTGCCTCAAGTAACCATCCCGAATTAGATGTTGAACTATGTCCTTACTTTTCGGCAGTTATTGGTTGAGTGTCCTCGGAACTGATGATAATGGCAGAACTCGGGATGATTATCCGTCTCATCGAACTGTACCCCTCGGGTCCTTGGATATCAGATATTATTTCTTTTCTCCACTTCCTTGAAAATTTCTTCTAAGGGTGCGTTCAATGGCGTGTACACTTTTGGTTCATAGCGAGGTTTCTTTCCCTTCTCGACCCATTCCTTCTTTCCTGAACCTTTACTCTGGGGTCCCGATCTCTTCTCGGGTCGTTTCGTGACTTCCTTTGGAGCCGTTTCCGCCACTTTATTTGCTTCATGCAAACTTTTATCTTACGTTCCCTACTGTATTTATTCCAAGGCAATATAATGTTCTTACATCTTTCTCATATCCTTTAAAGTCTGTGGTTTTTTCGTATACATTGCCACCCAAATTGGGTCCGTCTTCCCGAGGGCATTTTC
This sequence comes from Papaver armeniacum, assembly GCA_023531295.1. Lineage (NCBI taxonomy): Eukaryota > Viridiplantae > Streptophyta > Magnoliopsida > Ranunculales > Papaveraceae > Papaver > Papaver armeniacum. The sequence continues at coordinate 72,530 of JAJJWW010011653.1, forward strand.
GAACCCGAATATTTGTTAGTCAACTGATACTTTCCAGATCTCGGTACATAATTTTCTCCACCTTTCCATTAAGGACCTCAATGGTTCCATGAACCTTCGAGCTAATGAAAACAGTTTTTTGACCCTTGGTCTAGCGAAGCTGTTATGCATGTAGGTCTCAAGGAAAGTTTCCACCAATACACTATAGCTCCCGATAGATCCTTCTGGTAAGGTGTAAAACCAATTCTTAGCTTCTCCCTCTAGACTTGCGGGAAAGAACTTGCACATAAAAATATTATTTCTTCTCCATTGTAGCAGTGACATCATATACATTTTGATATGCTCTACGGCGTCTCCGGTACCGTCGAATCATGAGGCAAAGGTTGGAAGAGTGCAATTTGGAGGGTATAGATGGTGGATTTTCGACAAAGGCAAAAATCGTAAAACCATAGTCTTACATATTCCTAATCCAGCCATCAGATGAGTATTGAGGCTCATGTCCCTCATTGAAGCATGAAAGCTCATGCCACAAGAATCTATGACTGAGTATATTGTCTCTCAGAGCATACGTGAATATGCAGTCTCTCAACTGAGGCAACGACATATTTTATGAATACTGAGCAATTTTAATAATTACTTTTATATAGAATCGAACGATTGGACGGCTCCTAGACAGCTTGCCTACTAGTATAGAGCGATGACGTCTTCAGGACGTAACAATATTTTCCCTGAATATATAAAAAGAATATGACGCTTCAACAAGCTCATATCGCTCAATTATTGAATAATTAATGCTCCTAGATGACGTGCTAGTATAGAGCCATCAATTAATTATTTCTAGTCACTAAATTCATTAACTGAATTCCTAGAAAATATTCTACGTTCTTTATAATATTTCATTACTTCAATTCATGGCTCTTCCCAGCAGAATTCCATGGGTTAGTAATAAATATTCAACGTACGCGCATTTGAGCCACACTATCGAGTAAGCCCCGACCGAAATGGTGCAAGTGTACTCAGCAATAATGCACTAACGAGCACTTGAATGCACGAACGAGTATTCAAAAATACGAAGGAACGATGAACCTATGCAAAATATGAAGAAAAATAATAAAAAAATATATTAGCTAAGGCGCTAGAGGACTGGGCCCACCTGCCGGCCGGTCATGCCACCGTGGCCGGTCCCACGCCTAATCTTCTATTTTATCATATTTTATTATTTTTCCCTGATCTCATGAAAATCCCTTCATTTGAACAAAACTCCTTCGTTTTAAGGAAACTCCTCAGTTTCATGGTGTTTCCTTTGTATCAAGGAAATAATATAAAATTAGGAAAAATGTCACGGGACCGGGTTCACTAGCCGGCCGGTCATGCCCTAGTTGTGGCCGGTCCCACACCTTGCATTCCTTATTATTTTATTATTAATATTTCCTTCATCCCATGAAATTCCTCAATTTCATGATATTTCCTTCACACCAAAGAAAGGATATAAAATTAGGGAAGGTTCACGGGACCGGGCCACTAGTCGGCCGACCATGCCCTAGCCGTGGCCGGTCCCACACGCCCCTTATTTTATTATTATTATTTTTTGTTTCATTCATCTCATGGAAACTCCTTCATTTTAAGGAAACTCCTTCAATTTAAGGAAACTCTTTGATTTCATGATATTTCCTTCAAATCATGAAAATAATATAAAATTAGGAAAAGTGCCATGGGACTGGGCTTATTGGTCGGCCGGCCATGCCTTAGCCATATCCGGTCCCACACTTTATGATTCCTTATTTTATTATTTCCTTCATCTTATGAAGTTCCCCAGTTTGAGCAAAAACCTTGATTACTTCATATTTTCTCAAATGTTGCTCAAACCCGCATTAGAAAATATCAAAATTCTCAGGACTGAGACACGAACACTTTGGTGACGTGGGCATATTACCTTGACCGACCAAGTTGGCCTTTTGGCTTGCAAGAAGCCGGTCCCACATATTTTCACCATTTTGACCTAATTTGTTCACATTAGGTCTAAAACTCTTCCAAACAACTTGGAATTTCATCAAACGATCGCCAGTCGATCCCATGACCAACCAGGGCCGGTTCCATGACCCCTTGGTCGGTCCCTCATTTTTTCATAATAAAGTTTTATTATCTAACGCTCAGACGAGCACTATTTTAATAAATGATTAAACCAGCATTTAATCATCCTTTCACCAACTGGTCTTCAAGAGACTTTGATATTTGCTCACTCGAGCATCTAGGCACTACATGGTCGACCTATCATCCCATGTAGCCGGTCCCTACTTCACTCCGTGGTTGATTTTCAATAAATCATCAATTGATCAAAATTAGGGTTTCGAATCCAAGGTTCATAGTTCCAAATTCAAACACTAATAATTTTATGTTGATCCCGTAATCAACACTTTAATTATCATACTCGGTTCAGTTGCCAATATTTTAAATTAATATTTTTATTTGGTTCTGCTACCAATAATTCATAAAACGAGCAACATTTGCTCAGATGATCAATATTTGCTCAGACTAAGGAATATTGGTTCAACTATCAATATTCAACAATTCATCGAATGCGCAATGTTTGCTCACCTTAAATATCAACATTTATTTGACAATTATACCTCTGTCTCAACAGACACGTTCAACTTATGATAACTAGAACATTTTCAAATCATGTTCTACTCGGCAATACAAAGACTCATCGTCTCATCAAGTCAACAACTGACTAACTAAAATCACGAGACATCAATCGTGTCACATGGGGGATATCAACTATTGTTTTGGTCTGGCGGTCTACAGCACGTGTCATCCACGATGAGAATGTGAGCAAGTCATGCAAACAGTTAGAGGAGTTAGCAAAGTAGTGGATGGACAATCAACCAAGTCTCTGCACGATGAGAAACTGGTTTTAACACGATTTCCCACTTCCCCACTCTTTGACTCCAGCAACTGTCACACTTCATGGTATCAATGTGTCTACTACTTCTGGCAATATAAATAAGTCTCTGAACTCATGATTGAACAGGACAGATACCATTCGTCTAACAGAAGAATTCTATCCGAGCATTCACTCTCAAGAATTCGATCAATCAACCAGAACTTATTCGAACTCAATAGTTCGTCAAATTTGCAGAAACCTTAAACACATTCACAATCCTTGATCACCATTGATCTCACGGATTTCTCAGCTTCCCTCCTACAGATCGACCCATCCTCTCTTGTGACCAAATTGACTCTGGAACGACCATTGTCTTGGTTTAGTCCGGAGTCCTACAAATTGATCTCTCGAATTCAAAGCACTCCCTTTTTGCAGTGCATCTGTGTGAGGTTAAGCAGTTTGCTCGGTTTCGAGGAGTTTCCTCCTCACGGTCGTCTCCTCAATTCCTTAAAAACCAGTAAATCGTTTTGCCCTATCTACATATTAACGATCATAGTGGGAGATCGTTCTCTCGGTTGCAATCTCAATTTATCAAGATGGTTGGTCTTAGGTATGGTTCAGTTACCAACCCGGGTTCAACACCCAACTCTAATAGTGTAAGTTCTAGTGGTACTGCCACTGCAAGTACTACTCGTTTCAACGTTGCAGGCTCTAGTGGTACCGCTAACATCACTCCTCCGGCTAGCAATATCATACCACATGTTATTACTACTCCTTCGAGTGCTGGTACTCCGGTGATCACTCCTGTCAATGCGGCAAGCAATGCTACCGGCACTATCAACAATACACCTCCCAGCGGATCTCCTGAAGAAACCAGAGAAAATAAACCTACCATAGTTGATCTCATGAAGGTTCAGACTGACATGGCCACAACACATAAAGAGTTATGTGCTTACCTCAAAACTCTCACAGACAAGCTTACGTCTAAACAGACTCAGCCTCAGCGCGAGAAAGGAAAAGCTAAAGAAACATCTTCAACTGCTGATCCTGAAATCTCTCTAATCCATATTGTAGATGAAGATGAAGTCTGCAAAGCTGCAGATGACCCACCGACAGAAGAACCCGCAAGTTTCATCACTCGAGAAGACTTGGAGCGCGTTTTAGAGGATCGAGGAAAACATAAGAAATCATTTGTCCATCGTCATCAACCTTCATATCCTGCAGCTACGCAGAGAATTCCTCTTCCAAAAGGCTACACTTCTCCAACGTTCACATATTACAACGGAACAGGAAATGCTTGAGAACATGTCTCTCGAATCTTAGAATCATTAGGCTATCATGAACACAATCATGTCGTTCGTCTGAAGGAATTTTCAAAGTCTCTGACAGGCAGAGCATATACCTGGTACAACAACATAGCACCAGGAAGCATTGCAAGTTGGGAGAGATGATTAACGTTTTTACAGAAAGTACTACTTTGTTTCAGAACAAGTCACTCTCTCTGATCTTGAAAGGATATTTCAAAGGAGCAGCGAACATCCCAATGACTATGTGAAAAGGTTTAGATTTCAAGCCTTGGACTGCCATGATCCTAACGTCACAGAACAACAACTTGTAGACCTGTGCATAAATGGGATGATCCCGGTCTACAGAGCTTTACTGGAAAATCCCCGGTTCCAGACTTTCTCAGAACTTCGAAGCGGCTAAGAGATTAGCAACTACTACACCTGCCTTACTAGAAAAGCAAAGACCACTAAAGCCGAGGAACCACGAGAAACTTGAAGTAGTAGGCGTTTGATCAACAAGCAGTATAACCTCCAACCCTTCACAAACATTGTTGCAGATAGGAACAAACGAAATTCGTGCCATAACACAAGAACGTTTCTCCATCTCCAAAGAAAACACAAAGGAAAGAGGGAGAACTTAACTTGGGGACTGAAGGAGTACACAGAGACCCTCTCTCGGTCAGAACTTTCACTCTTTCTGAACCACCCGTCAAGGAAGCAGTTCAATCCTTAATCGAGCATGTCTGTGAATTGTTGCATTCAACCACATCGTGTCAGGGAGACGTTTATCAATTCAAGAGACACTCCCTGAACCTCCAGTAACAGACAAGAAGATGTATGACTGGGGACTTCTCACCACATTCCATCTCAAAGGAAACAAATTCAAACGAGCATTGATTGATGTTGGCACTACTCTGTCAACGGTATTCCTTTGAAAACTATCAGAGCTGCTGGTATCACCCGACAAGAAGCTACTCATGCTCCAATCTCAATCATGTATCATGAAGGAACGTCCAGAGATGCTTAAGGCTACATTACTCTCAAGATGAAGATGGAGAAAGCTATGATTCAGAAGATTCAACGGATGTTCCATCAACAGAGCATTTAAAGCAATTCCAAACTATGATGGAGTTGAAATAAGAGCCCAAATAGGATGCGCTAGCATTTATCAGGAGATCCCGCACTCAGGAAATTCTCATTCCTCCTCATACATCCATGTCACCTGTTTTCAAATATGCTCTTCTAGTCAGAGGACTCAATCCTACCAGCAACTCTGCTATTGTGAGGAATTATGAATGGATAACTTCACCATACCAATATGTTACCAAATGGTTGAATCTGGAACCTCTTCAAATTGAGCATCTAACTAAGACTGAAATGATGTCTAAATAAAATAAAGAACATCTCAGGTATTCTCCTCTGCACGAGTGTCCACATATTCCACAAGCTTGGAAGGCTCCACAAACATGGAACCCCACTGCGATTCCGAATCAACATAAGATATTCAGAGCACGGGCGGTCAGGTCTAACAAATTTCATGAAAGGAAATCAACAAAGAAAGATTTTTGCTCCTCTGTATTCTTAAAGACTTGCAAAGCTGCATTCTCCAACTCCATCTCCTTGATCAATCTAGAAACTGTAGCCTATTTATCCATCACAACATTATTGGGAAGGGTGATACAGGAGTATCGTAGCAGAAGTTGAGCCGTATTAAGGCTAGAAGAGTGACGTGAAGATTATCTTCACAGAAACGTATCAACGGCTAGATAGTTAGATGTGCAGATCATATGCACAGAACTTAAGTGGTGTGAAGATTATATTAACACAAGCAAATAATAGAAGCAGAGGGACATCTAAGGCTGCCAGATGAGGCTAATCGTTAGCCTAGGTTTAATTGAGCCATATTACGGCTAGAGAGTATCTAGAAGGTAGTAGAAGAGGTGGAAGTTTGATGACTGATCCTAGAAGTTTGAGGTTTCCTACTTTAGATAAGATTCCTAGTTTAGATGAGTTCTAAAAACTAATAGCTTTATTTTCTTTTTCAGCAAGTTTACACTCCTATAAAAAGAGGAGATTTGTAGGTGTTTATGGGTGAAAAATATTTCTGCCGGTTTTGGTAATTTGGGGTGTGTGGATGAGAAATGAATATAAACCCTAAACAAATGCACTGCACGGGAGTGCTTGTGATTCGAGAAATCAATCTGTACAACTCTGGCCTAAACCAAGAAATGGCCGTTCCAGACTTACTTCGGTCACAAAGTGAATGAGATGGGGTTGATCTTAGGGAGGGAAGCGAAGAAGGTGTTGAGATTGTGGAGGTGTTGGCTGTTTTATGACTTGTATCAGAAAGCTGAACTGGCTTGCAGGATGTAAGCTATCAGTTCTGGTGTTTGAATACGATTGTATCAACACATGGTTTTCTGTCTTATCTTGTTTTTGGAAATAGAGAGGAGAACCTATTTATACAAGTCATTAAGCCTAACCCACATCTCTCATGGGAAGTGGAAGAAGTGGTGCTATGGAGTAGTGGAGTTGTGTGTTAGTGTCACACGACCAGTCTTGCCCACTTCTCCCGTCATCACTAACCGTCCATGACTTCCTGATAGGTTCTTGTGATGGAGCGTTATGCGCTGCACGCTATAAACCGCTAGACCAATACCCCAGTAAGTATCCCCCAGTTTGTGACGCGTTTGATGTCTCGAATGTGTGGATCGTGGGACCCACAGAAAGTAGCATGTGATGCTGGATTAAATAACTAAGTTATTTAGGAAGTCGATATTTATGAAATATCGTGTGTATTATATGCTGGTAACGCATCGAATATATTCGGCATGTGTGAAGCATCTCTGTTTTAAGGCTTAACGGAGTAAGTCACGAATTTAAGCGTCTTAAAATAGCATCACGTCCATCCATCTTCGAGTGATCGTTTGGAGGCTATACAGGCAAGCCTTGATTTGGCCGATCACCTCATGTGGAAGAGTGGTGGACGGTGATCGTGGTGATGCCTTGCTGGTCGCCTAACTCCTAACCAGGGCTGACTAACCAAGCAGGCAAAGTTGGACGGACGAGATGACTTGCGACCCACATCTGCGACCATTGGATTAGGGTTTAGGAGGTGCGCAAGCACCCACTTCCAGCTCAATCGAATTAGAGCTTAGAGGGCGATTTTGGAGGGACCAATTGGTCCTGTATGGAGGTGGGCCACCGGTGTTTATGTCCGTGCTAGCTCATCTCGTAGGGGTGCGATCTAAACCACTTGATTCGTCCGGCGAAGAGGAGTGGTCGAGATTGGTTTGCAATTGGAAACCGCGCGACCATGCCTAGTTTGGGAGCACAAATCGAGGCACTCGGCCATGGCCGGCCTTGGTCGATTGGTCACACATGTAGACGGGCCCACGGTGATTGTATTGACATGCTTGGGACCCTTTGAATCTACATCTACACCATCCATCTATGCATGCGAAGATGGATGGTCGTGATTGATTTGCGACACATGAGATATGCCGCAAACCCTAATTAGGGTTTCATGTCCACGCTACTTTGGCTAGACGAATTGGCAAGCTACGCTCCTATTTTGGGGAGGCCAACTATGTGGGACCCACATTGGGCCGGTGGTGATCACGCCAATACATTTCTGGCGGTTATAGGCTTGATCTAAGCCATCCAAACATGCCGGTGAAGTTGGATGTTCGTGATCAATTTAAGAAACTTAGTGGAATTTCCTGCGACCCTTAAAGCATCACGCCGGCCGAACTTTGGGCGAGCGTTTGCTCCTCCCTAGCTTGGTCGTGAGAAAGTCGGTCAGGTAAGGAGAAAGTGGGCCCGCCGGTGTGCAGGACAATGCTTGTCCAACCGGTCATGGGATGATCCACGCCGTCCAAACACGCCGGTGAAGTTGGTCGGTCGTGACTATTTTGAGACCGATACTGGCGGCCTTGTTCGTGCGAACCTTCTCCAAACGGTTTCACCAGTTCGACCATCCTTTTCCAGGCTGGCGTTTGGTGATTGTTTTGGAGGTATGTCATGCGTTCGAACGACCGAGCATAAACGGGTCCATTGGTGGTCATTAAGGTGGTAGCTTTGCTCCGCGAGGATCGTCTAGGCTAGTTAAATCATGCGGACAACTTGCGTGGTCGTGATTATTTCTGAGACTGACATGGACAGTCCAGATGCTCGATCGGGCTAATATAACACACCGAGAGATGTATGCTCAATCGGTCTAGTATAACACACCGAGAGTTGTAGCCTGTACGGGTATTTCGTGCATGCCTCATTAGTGATACTTGGAGATTCGTGTTACTCTGCTGAGAGCAACACTCAGTCGTCATGCCGCACCAATAATGAGAGTTCAGCGGGAACAGCACAGGAAATACAAGGCTGGTCATGCATTAATTGATAATGTTATAAATTCATAGGGTATATGGGATTGTTGCTACATGCTCCAACCTGGATGAATTTTGTGTATTTGATTCACAGAATACTAGGATTGTTGCCACATGCTCTATTCTAGGTGAATTAGTAAAGTGGAGAAGTATTCATCACTTATCAGTGGCTTTATCCTTTGCAGGATGTCAGCGCATAATTTTGGCTTTTACAATTTTAGCCTTAAACAAAAATCCACCATCAACATTAAGTCCCCTGCCTAGCGCATAATGGTTACACTATTGTGGGGTAGGCATGAGATGGTGACATACATATGCGAGAAAGACGAGATAAAGGAGTTTACCCGGAAGAGCTTTGACCGACCGCTAGCAATTGTCCATGTGAACGCGCCGTGCAAGCATGGAATTTTTGGGTGGGACCGGTTTCCTTCCTTGGGCGTTTGAATCAAAAGAGGAATCCTTTTTCTATTGGGATTCTTCCAATTATTTGTTTATGAAAGGGACCGACCCCTTTTCTTTTCTCACATATATATATATTTTTTTTCTTGGCCAGCTCCCGTCCACGACCTTGCTGCCGCCCCTACCGACGTCGGTGTCGTTGACGACGTCGGATTTGCTGCCGCCGTCGGACTTTGTTGCTGCCGCCGGACTTCGTCGCTGCACGTGTATGAGGTAGGTACTTCGTCCGTTCTTCCTTGCTCTCACGTTTTTTTTTTTTTTTTTTAAAACCCTAATTTCTTAGGTAAACTCTTTTGCAAGATGTATCATGATTAGTTTCTCCACCGAAATTGATAGCAAAACCTCCCTAGGATTGCTTAGTAAAGCAAGCCGTGAATCCATGAACATGCTGTTTTTGCTTCTTTTTCCACCGTTGCATGCAAAACCTAGCTTTTAGGTTATAGCTTGAAAAACACTTGGCTTGAATTTCGTAGACACGATTCCCATGAATAAAGAAAAATCGTGTTATGATACGTGCGAATGAATGCGGGCCCGCCATACATGCTTGATTGAACGTGAGTCCCACCGTGTACGCCTGATCGAACATTGACCTTATACCAGCCTTGTGACCTTGACCAACACCGGCTTCGTGACATCGTCCGTCCTTGCTTGCTGACGTGGCCCAATACCAGACTTGTGACCTTGATCGGCCTTCACCAATACCGGCTTGACGTGACCTAACACCAGCCTACTTGAATGACATGATATCAGTCTTTCTTGCGTGGCCCAATACCTACTTGACTGACGTGATGTCAGTCTTGCTTGGGGATATTAGCCCTGTAATATCGACCGACACAGGCTTCGCGGACTTAACCAACACCTGCCTCGTTTGGTGACGTGGCCTAATACCGGCCTTGTTTGGACCCAATACCGGCCTTGCCTACTTTTCCCAACTTGGTGTACTTTAACGTGAATGTGTGTCCTGCTCGGCCGGGACTATACATTCCATGATACGCGTTTTCGTACAAGTACTGACTCCCCTGATTCTTCTTTATTGTAGAATGAACAAAAAGGCTCCTGCTAAGATGTCTTCTGGGAATAATTCTGATGCCAAGTCAGGGAGTATTGACAGCTTCAAAGATATGCCGAACATAGATGATGAGTTGTTCACCGTGCCTTTTCCGAACATTAGAAAGCATCCTTCTCACAAGATAGTCCTGCTCTCTGGTTCATAAAATATGGAAGCTGATCCATCCTCTTCTTCTGCACTTGTGATGAGATTCTGTCTTCGGAGAAATGAGTGTCCACCTTCACCTATTGACTTCAAGATTTGTCATAGCCCGCTGGGTCCTTATGAAGGATGGATGAGACGCATGTTGAATAATAAGAGTATTAAGGATAATTTGATCAAAGCGCAAATCCTTGATGCGGTCATGGCATCCGCCGCTCTTCAAGTTAAGAAAGATGCGGCAGGCTTGATCACTTTCATTTCTCGGTGGCTTCATCTACTTATACAGCCATATGTAGATGGGGAGAGATGACCATTACTCTAGAAAGCGTGGCTGCATTGATGAACATGCCTGTCGCTGTAAGCTTGTTTTATAAACTTTCTGATGCATAACGTCGCGATTATAATGCTATACTTCGAAAGGCGGGAGAATTTGATGACCTGGAGAAGGAGAAGAAAGATACGAAATGCTTTTACACTTGGTGGGTGTCGGAGTGGTCTCCTGCTTCAAGTTAAGAAAGAGACCGAAACCAGATCAAGAGTTGGAAGACGAGCTCTCAGCGTGATTGCATTTCTGTATTTGTGGCTATCCAGAGACATATTTGACGATGGTTTTGGAAGGAAGACCATAAGAGGTGACCTTCTTATGTTTTCTATAAGGCTGGCAAAAGGTGAGGTCCTTCCCCTAGGTGCCTTGTTTCTTGGATCACTGTATTCTCATCTGGACGCCTTAGCGACGGACATGCATGCTTCCAATGGGTATAAGAAGGTGGAGTCGCATATCCACATTGCTTTTCTTCAGGCGTTTTTGTGGGAACATTTCAAAAGCTATGCTCCTGTTCCTGCAACTTCACTCAGCAGTTTTTATGGTGGTTCGAGAATACTTCGTTGGCAGAAGAGACGTCCAAAAACCAGTGTGAACCTTGTGGATGTCTTCGACAATGTGTCCTCCATAGATTTTCGTCCATGGGGGCCCGATCCATCCTTCCATTGTTCAGCCAAAGACTTTTGCTACTGTTCCTGATGCCGTGTTGCGTACTGATGCTGGAACCGCAAGTCTTGGAGAACTTATTTACTTGCAAAGCTGCACTCCAGGATATGTCCCGTCTTTATTTGACGAAGAATTTACAGTGACTCCGTACAATATTGACAGGGCTGCTCGGAAAATGGGATTTGACCAGGGTGTTCCATTTTTTCGTCCGTTGAAGGCTCCAAAAGAACTTTTCCCGGACATTCCTAATGCTGATACGTTTTCGTCAGTGCAAAGCCTTTCTTTCCTTCCTATCGGAAGAAATACGACGGTAACTAGCAGGTATAAGGAATTTTGGAGGGAGCAATTGTTAACCTTTCAAAAATTCTCGGAGGAGGTTGTGACAGATTCCCGCGGCGAACCATCTTCTGAAGTTTTGAAGGAGCATTCTCGGTTGAAACCACTCCCGAGTAAACGAACCGAGCCGACGACATTGCAGCCCCAAGCGGGAGTGAGGTCTAAGAAGCGAGGCATGTGGTTCGGTGATCCTCAATTCCTCCAATATGCAGGTATTTAAATTTCTTTATGTTTGATCCCTTGGTTTCGTTCTTCCTGAGCAACTTTCACTAAAGGTAGTCTTTTGTTGGCGATCAGGGAATCTCGAAAGAAAATGCCAAGACTGGCTCGTAGTCATAACGAGAGGTCTGGCGATATTGATATTCATACGGAGAAGTCTGGTGATCCTCTCAAAGAAGGGTCTGGCGACACTGATCCTCTTCAGGACAAAGATGGTGCAAGCTCGGCTGGTTGGAGTGCCTCCCCAAGTGGTAACCTTAGTGAGCTTGTAGACGAGGTCGTGACGGAAATCAACATTCAGAGTGAGGTAGACATGAGGAGGAATGTAGGAGAGCAACATATGCTATTGTTGAGGCGGCTCCCCTTAAATATCTTCCTGCGCAGGTTCCAACTGATAAAGTATTCGTGGTGACTTCTTCTGAAAGGCTTCCTGATGAAGTAATGGTAAGACAATATGTTGTTCCTGGCGCTATCTTCAATTCTCCTTTCGATTCCCCTTATGCAGGTCATGTGTTGGTTAGGGGATTCAGTGTGCCGGCTCAGTTCGAGGAGTTATACACGGTGATATGGAAGAAGCACGGCCATATTGCTACCACTACGAAGCTCAAAAGTCACCTTGCATTGGTCAACCACGTCCAGGAAGCTTTATTCTCTATCCATGGTATGAGCGTCACGACTGGTCGAACCGTTTCTGAGGAGATGATTGAAGACTGGAAGTGCCATCGAGACGTGTTTGTGCAGTACGACTTCAACGCTCCTTGGTTATTCAAAGGGTTCTCTGAGATCCAGGAGCTTCAGAAATTGCAAGACGAGGTTCCTTCCGCAGATTGTATTGCTCGCCAGGAAGAAGAGGTTGAAAAGTTGTATAAGGAGTTGAAGCTGAAATAGGCCGCTCTCCAAAGGATGAAAGCCGCTCTTTCTCATAAGGACGAGTTGCTGCTGAAGGGCTTTCCTTGAAGGATTCGTGCCGCCTACTTGTGTTCTTTCTTTAGATGCTTTTGAGTGATTGCAAGGATTTTCTTTCACAATTTGATCAAGTTTTGAACTAATAGGTGGTTGAATTTTGAACTGGTTTACTTTTTGAGATAGTTTTGTGAACAATTGATTTTCTGAAAGAGATTATTCTAAATAGAATTTGCATCTCGGTTACTGTTGATGGTGGATTTTCAACAAAAGTCAAATCCGTAAAATCATGATACTGCATGTTTCTGATACGGCTTCAGGCATGTGACGATTCATATTTTACGAAGCCATGATGAACATGTATTTCGAAAAGCCTCCACTAGCTGAGCGTTCGATCCCTGACATTTCATTGTGCATTCTATGTAGAATAATAGAATTGGGCGGTCCTCCTACATAATTGTTTGTTGAGAGGGCTTAACGCCTTCAGGACGTTTGTGATACTCACTGTTCTCCGACTACATGAGAGCAACTCCCCTCTACATAGAAGAACGATTGGGAGGTTCTCCGTAAGATTTAGAGCAACAACGCCTTCAGGACAGTGACACTCACTGATCCTAACTATGTAGAGCTACCATGTATAGACTCGGGTGTTCTCCGTAGTGTCGGAGAGAACCCTCAGGATTAGCCGTCTCCTGACTATGCACATAGATTAATTCTGCCGTGACATTCACCACTGAATTCCTAGAATAATCTATTATTGCTCCTATTCCATGGTCGAATCCACGGCCTGATCCCATGGAATGGCAACAACAATTGCTCCTATTCCATGGTCGAATCCACGACCTGATCCCATGGAATGGCAATAACAATTGCTCCTATTCCATTGTCGAATCCACGGCCTGATCCCATGGAATGGCAATAACAATTGCTCCTATTCCATGGTCGAATCCACGGCCTGATCCCATGGAATGGCAACAACAATTGTTCCGATTCCATGATAGAATCTACGACCTAATCTCATGGAATGGCAATAACAATTTATATTATCTCATTACTCAGATTTAATGATCGAATTCACTGCTAATCTCATGGAATGGTAAAAGATAATTCTATTACTCCGATTCTATGGTCGAATCCACGATCCCATGGAATGGTAATGCCTATTTATTATTCCGAATTCATGGTCGAATCCACAGCTGATCCTATGAATTGATAATAAATAACTACTCATTTTTATTGTTCAATTCCATGAATTATTCTACAATGAATTTCATGGATTAGCAATAAATACTCAACAAACGGGCATCTGGATCATCACTGAGTAAGCCCCACAAAAATGGTGTAAGTGTACTCGACAATGATGCACGAATGAGCACCCGGATGCACGAACGAGCATCCAAAAATATGGACAGATGAGGAATCCTACGCAAAACAGGATAAAACAACAAATATTAATAAAATAATAAGGAGCGCCCAGGGGCCGGGCCCACTGCCGGCCGGCCATGCCCTAGCCGTGGCCGGTCCCCATGGTTCTCTCATTATTTTTTCCTATTTCGTTATTTCATGAACTCATGAAAAAACTCCTTGATTTTAGCAACTTTCCTTGTTTTTACAGAATTCATGAATTCTCCATAACTTCACGGATTCATGAAAAATAATAATATTATAAATAAGGAAAGGTATGCGGGACCGGGCAACATGGCTGGCCGGCCATGCCTTAGCCGTGGTCGGCCCCACACCTTACAATCCTTAGCCTATTATAATAATCATTCCCCAATTTCATGAAACTCCTTGGTTTCAATAAAATTCATGGATTCTCCATAACTTCATGGATTCATGAAATAATATTATAAAATAGGGAAAGGTGTGCGGGACTGGGAAACATAACCGGCTGGCCATGCCTTAGCCATGGCCGGTCCCACACCTCACAATCCCTAGCTTTTTATAACTATTATTCCCCAAACTCATGAAACTCCTCCGTTTCAACAAAAGACTCATGGATTCTCCATAACATCACGGATTCATGAAAATAATATTATAAAATAGGAAAAGGAGTGCGGGACCGGGCAACATAGCCGGCCGGCCATGCCCTAGCCGTGGCCAGTCCCACACCCTGCAATTCCTAGTCTTTTATAATTATTATTTTCCTCAAATTCATGACACTCCTTGGTTTGAGCAAAAATCATGATTTCTTCATAATTTCTCGAATATTTCTCAAATCATGAAAATTCAAAAACCAACGTGGTCACATGACCAGCTAGCCTCTCACGGAAATTTTGAATATTAAAATACTCTTATTTTAATATTTACAAAACATTGATTAATTGAGCATACATGCTCATTCCAACAAAAATCAAGAATTTCAGTGAAGATGAAACTCTTCTGAAAATTCACAATATTGCTCGAATGCACATCAGAAAATACTGAAACTCTCAGTACGGAGACACGGACACCACGGAAACACGTGCATGCCTTAATGACCGACCAAAGTCATTCCTAGGGCTTGCACAAAGCTGGTCCCACACGTTTTCACACTTTTGACCTAATTTGCGCAATCGCTCATATTGGGCCCAAACTCTCTCCAACCAACCTAGGGATTGCTCGAACGGACAACATCCAGTCCCGTGACCACCAAGAGCCGGCCCCATGCTCTCTTGGTCGGTCCCCCATCTTTCATACTTAGGTTTTTGCCTAATGTTGAACCCAGCAGCAATTCAATAAATGATGAAACCGGCACTTAATCATCATTCTTTCACCAACTCTCCAACTAAGAACCCTGGTGTACGCTCACTCGAGCACTGGGAACCACATGGAAGCTCATCATTCCATGTGGTCGGTCCCTCTATCACTCATGACCTATTTTCAGCAATTCATCAATTGTTGAACAATTGCTCAAAAATTAGGGTTTCGAACAAACGCTTCTCGGAATCATCATTCTGAGCAAGTTCAAACACCAAATGAATTTATGTTGATCCACGGGGATTAATTATACAATATTTAGTAATCTACCAATATTTTAATATTTTATTAGGTTACGTTACCAATAAATATTTCGTCGAATTGGGCGACATTTGCTCAGTTGCTCATATATTGGTCCAGCTATCAATATTTAGTAATTTATCAGTATTTTGTCGAATTGAGCAATACTTTCTCAATTGCACGTCAAATTATTCATACTCAGTATTTGTTGGATTGAGCAATACTTGCTCAATTGCAAGTCAAATTCTCAAATATCCAGTGATTCGTTGAATTGAGCAATACTTGCTCAGTTGCTCGAATATTGACCCAACTATCAATATTCAGTAACTTATCAGTATTTCGTCGAATCAAGCAATACTTGCTCAGTTGCTCGAATAATCCACATATATTCAGTAACTCATCAATATTCAACAACTCGTCGAATTTACAATATTTGCTCAGATGAGCAACATTAACATTCATGAATCGCTGAGCATTTGTCAAACATGCTCGATTCAACAAAACCTAGACTCATTGTCTAATAGTCAACAACTGACAAACTAAATACACATATGTCATGCAGACTCCACGATTCGTGAGACATCAATCACGTCAGATTGGGGGATAACAACTAGGGTTTTGGTATGGCCGCCTACAACACGTGGATTCATCCACGACGTGAAATGTGCGTAAATTGTGTCAATGGTTGAAGGAGTTAGCAAAGTAGTGGGTGCACAATCCGTCAAGTCTCCACACGACGTGGAACTGACTTTACCACGATCTTCCATTTGCCCACTCTCCCACTCATGAAACCGTCACACTTACAGGGATCAAGGTGTTCACAACTCTGACAATATAAATAAGTTTCTGAATCCATGATTAAGGACAACGTTTTTGGTCTACACAGATTTTATCGAGTAACTACTCTTAGGAATTCATCAATTCATCAGAAATTATTCGAACTCAACAGTTTACCAATTATTGCAGAAACCTTCAACACACCCATAATCTTTGATCATCACTGATCCCACACAATTATCAGCTTCCCTCCTAAAGATCAACCCGTCTCCCTCTTTGCGGCCGAATTGACTCTGGAACGGCCATTGTCTTGGTTTAGGCCGGAGTCCTACAGATTGATCTCTCGAATCTAAGCACTCCCTTTACAGTGCATCTGTGTGAGGTTGAGCAGTTTTCCCGGTTCGAGGAGTCTCGACAACACGCTTGACTCTTCACTTTCCTAAAAAACCAGCGAACTGTTTTTCCCCATCCACAGATTGGTGACCACAGTGGGAGATTAATATCTCGGTTGCAATCTCTCATTCTCACAAAATGGTTGAGCTTAGGTCAGGTTCAGTCACCAATCCCAACACTAACGATGCTAGCACTAGCAACAATGGTGGTACTCCAGAAACTACTCCTGCTTCCAATATCGGTGCTGGTGATACCACTCCTCCGCAAACCAACATTGGAAACAATCCGCTCTTCGGCAGGCATCCCGAAAAAATCAGAGAAAACCCGCCTACCATTGCTGATCTCATGAAGGTCCAGGAAGTTCTTGGAAAAAATCAGACTGACATGGAAACCACTCAGAAGGAGCTATGTAACTACCTCAAAACTCTCACTGACAAGATGTCAGACAAAACTCAGGAGAAGGGAAAAGATAAGGAAACATCTCCAACTACAAATCCCGAAGTTATTCCAGTCCCTGACGATGATGAAACCCGCAAAGCTGCAGAACCCGAACCTGCTAGTTTCATCACTCGTGAAGATCTGGAACATTTTATGGAGAGCCGGGGAAAGGGCCATGCACCATCAGTCCATCGTCATCAGCCTCCATATCCTGCAGCTACACAAAGAATCCCTCTTCCAAAGGGCTACACTTCTCTAACGTTCACACTCTACAACGGAACGGGGAATGCTCGAGAACACGTCTCTCGATTTCTGGAAGCATTGGGAGAGCATGAACATAACCATGTTGTGCGTTTGAAGGAATTCTCGAAGTATCTGACCGGCCGAGCCTACACTTGGTACAAAAACATCGCACCAGGGAGCATAGCCAATTGGGGAGAAATGATTAATGCTTTCTACAGAAAATACTTCTTTGTCTCCGAGGAAGTTACTCTTTCCGACTTGGGAAGGATGTCTCAGAAGAATAATGAACATCCAAACGACTATGTAAAGAGGTTCAGACTCCAGGCTCTGGATTGTCACGACCCAAATATCACTGAACAATAACTGGTAGATTTGTGCATTAATGGGATGATCCCAGTCTACAGAGATTTGCTGGAAAATCTTCATTTTCAGACCTTCTCAGAACTTCATGAAGCGGCCAAGCGATCAACAACTACCACTCCTGCCTTTCTAGAAAAAACGAAAACTGTCAAAGTAGAGGAATCGAAAGACACTCAGAGCAACAATGCCCGACGTCTAATCAACAAGCAGTACAGTGTC
Organism: Papaver armeniacum; assembly: GCA_023531295.1. Classification (NCBI taxonomy): domain Eukaryota; kingdom Viridiplantae; phylum Streptophyta; class Magnoliopsida; order Ranunculales; family Papaveraceae; genus Papaver; species Papaver armeniacum. The sequence continues at coordinate 90,585 of JAJJWW010011653.1, forward strand.
GAAACTTCCATGAATGTTGCTGAAGGGAGCAAAAGAAAAGCTGAAGCCCAGCCACATAAGAATGCTCCTCCAGCGTCCAATCCCTCAAAAGCGCCAAGGAAATATGGTCAAGTCAGGAATGCACAATCGCCTACTCAACATCAACAGAATGATCAATATGCACCTGACTTCCCCTTTTCTATTGAAGAAGTGATCGAACTATTGGAGGTTTGGATCCAAGACGGTGCGATCAAATTGCCTCCTGTCAAAAAGGAACCGACTGAGGAACAGATAGAAAATGCACGCTACTGCCATTTTCATAGGTATGTCAGTCATCCGACAAGTGATTGCAGAATCCTGAAGCGTATATTCAAATAAAAGGCTGACTCAGTGGAATTGAGAACTGAAGGAGTGCACAGAAATCCTCTCCCAATCAGAACATTCGCACCCTCCGAGCAGCCGGTCAAGGAGGCAGTTCAATCCTTAATTGAGCATGTCTGCGAGTTGCTGTACTTGTCAAAGGCCCAAAGATATGATATGTTTGTTGCACTGAACCATATCGTGTCAGGCAAACGACTAACAATTCAGGAAACACTCTCTGAACCTCCAGTAACATACAAGGATATGTTCGACTGGGGACTTCTCACTACAGTTCACCTCAAAGGAAATGAATTCAAGCGAGCGTTGGTCAATGTTGGCACTGCTGTTAACATCATTCCTTTGAAAACCTCAGGGCTGTTGGCATCACTATACAAGAAGCAACTCATGCCCCTGCCTCAGTCAGAGACCACGAAGGAATCTCCAGGGATGCTTACGGTTACATTATTCTCAAAGTGAAAGCTGATTCAACTTGGACTGAAACCAAGTTTTTCATAATCCGAGAAGATCCAGGATACGACATGGTTCTTGGGCGAGTATGGATTCATGATTGAAAGATCACTATAACATCTTCAATTGCACAATCCTCTGTCGAGGAAAGCTCCAGTTTAGAAGAAATGGAAGACACTCCACCATTTAAGCATTTGGGAAAAGTCGAATCCTTGATGGAACTCACATAAAAACCTGAAGAGAGCGCACATGAATTTTTCAAAAGGTTCCGCACTCAGGAAAGTCTCATTCCCACTCATGCATCTATATTACCAACTTTCAAATATGCAACTCTGGTCAAGGGACTTGATCATGCTCGTGACTCGGATGTCACCAAACGTTATGAGTGGTTAGCCTCACCTCAGCAATACTTCACTCAATGGTTAGACGCAGAACCTCTCCAAGTCTATCATCTCACTAACGCGTCATTGATAGGATAATGACTGAGTTTCACAATCAATATCCTAAATACTCTCCTTTACACGAGTGTCCACATGTGCCGCAGAATTGGAAAGCTCCACCAACTTGGAATCCACAAGGAATTCCAAACCAGCAGAAGATATTCAAGACATGGGCAACCAATCCTAACAAATTTCATGAAGGAGATTTGGTTCTTAAGGCAACCAAACGCAATTTGCATTCCACGAAGAGTTCTAAATGGGAAGGACCTTTTATGATTGCTAAGTCAGTTGTTGAAGGATATTACAAATTGGCTGACATCAAAGGCAAGACAAGTATACCAGTAATTCATGAGAATTGGCTCAAGATCTTCGACGCATGAAGCATTCAACATTGGGTATTTTATGGCCAAGACAAACGCTCAAAACACCTGACGTTTGCATCTTAGGATTTTCTTTTACCTGTAATTTCAATTCCTCAAAAACATTTGCAATACTTGCATCCAGTATTTGAATTCAGCAATTTATCAAAGTTCCTTACTTAAGAGAAATCTCTATCAAATCCGAAATCCAAAAGAAAATCTTCAGTCACTCAAAAAAAAAAAAAAAACACCAAAACCTATCAAAATTTCACATCTCTCAGAAGTTCAAAGTTCAAGAGATTGTGGAAAGAAAACTAAAGAAAGCCATCAAAGTACGATTTCTACTTCTCAGCATAATCTAAGACTTGCAAAGCCGCTTTCTCCAACTCCAGCTTTTGAGTCAACTCAGCAATCTTAGCCATTTTGTCCACCACAACATCACTGGTAAAAGGTACATTCTTCACTACTGCATCCTTGATGGTGTTGATCTTCTGACGAAGCCACTTCAGATTAAAGCCAAGTCTCTCAGAATTCTCCAAGTTGTACTCCCAATCAAAGAGTACATCTCGAGTAACAATACTTCTGGGCCTGGTATGGATATCATCTATGACACGTAATATGTTTCATAATTGCATGGTCAATAAGTAGCTACGTTCAGAATCTCTTGTAACAACGATATGGCCGTACATCTTCCACAACTTGTCATGCATGTTGGCATGCCCTGTGGGGATGCTGAATCCACCAATAAATACATGATATGAGAGTGAAGAACCAAATGGAGGCTCACAAACAATCCCTACAGTAGAGTATTCATGCACTATTATACGGTTCTCAATATCAGGAACAACTTCAACAATCATAGGCGCAGCTTCCTCTGGGACAATATCATCTGCTCTCACAGATTCTTTTGTTCCTGGAGCAATCACCGTTGGTGTTTCAATCACCTCAACAATATCAGCAACAACCATCTCATGGCCTTGAAGTGCAGATATGGTTGTCTCACTATCAACAGCGCCAGGATTACTCGAATCATCATTATTGTTCTCATTATTCTCGGCTTCGGCATTTGGCACCTAATAAGAAAATTACACGGGAATAGAGCGGTCCAAGCATGGGAACTCAACGTAATCATAAATTCCAGCATGTAAGTGAACTAACAATATCTAAGTTCTCTACTATGCGTCCAGGACATGAGCAAATAGCATAAAAGTCATAAAACACGCTTTTCAATAAGTCCGTCAGGAAAATTTTATACTACTCTGTATAAGACGACGAACTGGGAGCAATTAGTAAGGAATCTAAGGTTGAGTCATATACCATTCTCTTTGTATATATGTCATCTACAACATATCACAAATTCAAAGCAACTGAAGAAACGAGCAAGGAGATGTAGCCGAAACATTGAGCAATATGCAATCTGAAAAAGTTCTGAAAGTCTCATGGAAGTTTACTGTTTCGCCTTTTTCAGGACCCTAACATGCTCAAAACTCAAAAAGATTCTTTGAAAAAGCTTGTAAATTTTTCGGGCTTGAAGATACATATGCAGATCGCGAAAATACGACTTCGAATGAAGATTCTACAACATTTTTACTAAAAACTGGGGTCTGGATTTTTCTGATGACGTATTTCGACAAAATTTCTTGTATATTCATTGGGATTCTCATTCATCCATTCACAAATAAGAAATCCTACACTTCTATGAAGATGACACAAAGTGGATACTTACTTGAGGAGTCTCCAACTCATTCGAAAGGGTTAACAAGGTCAGCATCAACATTGGGAGCACCATTATTTCCATTCAGTCGCCATTCTTGAAGATTATCTTTCTCACTACTATTCAAAGACGAATGAATAGCATGACCGTATTGGCTTTCCAAAACAATTTCCTCCTGGATCCAACAACAATAATCATCATTATTTCATTCAAAGATATGCCGAAATCACTTACACGAAAGGATACTCACATCAACCTCTCCATCAACGCTGGATTCCTGAGTTGTTCGTATAGAGGAAAGATGAAGACCGTCAATAACCGATGGAGCAAAATTCTGGAACAAATTAGTAATAATTTTCTAAGATCCTGATTATATGGACAAGAAAGCCGCAATGATAAGAGGGATGCTAACAACTCACCAAAGAAGCAGCAGGGGACCGCACTTTATTCTAGTATCATTCTATGAGTGTTTTACTCCTTCCTTCTCCACCCTGGGGACTTTCTTGAAGGTCTAAGAAGTTTACACAGATTCGAGGCCTCATAGCACGGCCATCCTACACAAAATCAACGAATGATTAAAAATACATCTATCTTACTCTCACCAATCGTGAAGAAAAGAGGCCTACCTGTGCACATTCCGGAGATATTTTCCTCTTGTCACCACGAGAAAGGTACTTTAGTCTTGGTCGAGCATTAATGGAGGCAACAGAAGGAAAATCTTGCACTGGGGACTTAACATCCATCACGAAACTAGGACGATTATTTCATACAGACGCTCAAGTTGCTGACGCCAGAAGTCTATGTAACTCGGAGTCACGAAACTAGCACGATCAGAGCATGGGGATAAATACTCATTCCCCTCCACGTGAGTGCAGTCCAGATTAGCCTTCAAATACTCAACTGATGGTTTGTTCATTCGGTGACCTGTGATACATTGATCGACGCCCATTTGCCGAGATGCCTGTCAATATTGTATTCCTCTACTCTGAATTCTCCATGCATTACTGATACTAGGTGGCCAGGAGTGCAACTTAATATAAAGGATCTCTCTCCATCATTCAAATCAGCACCAGTCTTCAATGTGATATTTTCTTCAGCAGTGTTGAAGGTGATCAATTGTGAGAAGAGATCAGGGACCGACACCCAAGGGAGAAAATTGAACTCGGATTCAATGTCCAAAATATCAGTAATGCATATCTTGTATTGTGGCTGCTTTGTAGACCGCCTCATGATCCTGGCATTGTCTTTCTCGAGGAAAGCATGGCGAGTGTCGACATTAGGCCCTTGCAAGACACTACGGGGAATCAGAGCATAATTTTCAAGATGCTCCCATATCAAAGCTTGGAGGAACATGGTATTAGCATATGTCTCAATTTTCATGAAACCGTTAGAGACACTGGAGTCAATAACCAAAGAGTCCAAGTTGGCAAACAGTGAACCTAAAAACAAGCTACCAATTGGAAGTTTCTCACCTTTGGCCATCCCAATGGCAAAGGGTATCACCAACGGCTTCAACAAATGTTCGATGTCCTCAAGAACATCTCTGGAAAGCCACAAGCACAAGAAAGCAGCAATGGACAGAGTACTATCAACAGGTTCTTCGGGAATTCCGTCTCTCGGCCACCAGTATCTCAACCATTGAGCATAGCAAAATTTGTGAGACTCGTTGAATTCATGCATTTTAGCTTCCAAAGTATGAGATATCAGTTTCTCCTCTGTTGAGAGTTCTCCAGGGAAATTTCCGAGGACTGGAAGATGCTACAAAGCGACTACATCTTCTAAAGTAATCGTGAACTCTCCCCATCTGCATATGAAGGTGTGAGTAGGAATACACCAACGAGAAAGCAAAGCCACGATACCTGGTATATCATGATTAATGATCAAATCTCCAGCATCTTGAATGGCTCACGTCACCTGCGCACTATCCAGCAAGGTCCTCACATGGCTGTAGCCTAACATATGCCTTGCCCATCCAGAAAAATGCGTCAAGGGCTTCCGAGAAAGTTTGAGTTCCACATGAGAAGCTGAATAATGTTTCCCTTCCAAACAGAACCAAATTATTGCTGTAGGAGACACCAACTTATTCTGAGCAGTAGTCCTTGGATTTATGAGCAACCGAAACGAAGAACCTAAAGGACGTTTTTCAGGCCTATACAAATATTCAAAGAATCTGTCTTCTATGTTTGGAATGTTCTTCGGTTTGGAAATTTCCTCATTCCCTGAGAAGTTCCTGAATCGTCGTCCATGGAGAAGTCACCATCTCTAGAAGTGTCTTCTCTGGAAACGTCGCTTTCAGCATCATTATGGAATCGAGTCATCTCTGCCAAATATCTGCAACATTCCACACGAATTTCATCAGTACAATGGAATTAAAGCAATCAAACAATTACGATGCTCACAATCAACGACTGCAAAATGGTAATTCTTAACTCTTACCTATTTACGATTTCACGAACTTAGTGATAACAGCGTAAAACCTCAAAACTTGTTCGTTCTTTCAAACCTGCTGTAGGATCAGAATATCGCGACATCAATACCTTGCGAGATCAATAAACGACAGCATTGCGAAGGTGTCGCAGATGAGTAATATAAATGACGCAATGAATGACGACAGCCAAAACACGAGAAGGATATGAAGACCTAGCGAGATCTAGGAGAGTTGCGAGATTATATATTTGTACACTTGCGATATTTCTCAAGTTATTCCCGAAAATAAAGGACAGCTTAGCTGTCATCCATTATGTAATACCCTATATAAAGAGCCGAGCAGGCCAATTGGAAGAGAGATCTTTTTCGAGTGTTGGGCAAGTCATTAAGAGAGAGAAAGTTTAGAGTGATTGTAATTCCTTAACTAATTTCCATTTCACCTTGTAAGCATTTTCAAGAGTTTCATCAATAAAAATTACAATTGTTGATCCTAAAATGATTTGATTGTATAGATTCTTGTGAGGGGTGTAGTGTAGGATTTCCTGCAACTACATATTGGCGCTAGAAACAGGGAATGAAGATTGAAGATAAAAGATTATAATTAAAATCATTCAAATCAAGAAAATGAGGAAACAAAATGTTAAATCAAATGAAGTAGAGAAGTTTAAAACTAAAGAATGTAATGAAAATATGGAGAACAGTTTAATTGCAAAAACAATGATTAATGAATTCCATGTAAATATCAGAGGAAGAATACATAAACGAGATTTTGAAGGAAAGAAGATTGCAACAATGGAGATGACATCGCCTTTGAAAGATTGGGAAAAACAGGAGATAACATTCACATCAGCAGAGATATCAAGAGAGAATCTAAATCACACATCACCACTAGTGATTACGATAAGCGCACGCAAGGAAGGAGGAGAACCAACAAAAACAGTGGAAGAATGGGCGATAAATAGAACTTTGGTGGATACAGGGAGTTTAGTGAGTATCATGTTTTACCATGCTTACAAAAAATTGGGGTACGAAGATGAAGAAATGATTTCCCCAACATATCATATCCATGGTTTCGGTAAATCTATAACAAAGCCTAAAGGGGAGATAAAATTACGAATCCTGTTAGGAGAAATTGAAACACATGTGACATTATGTATAGTGGATATGGAATCGCCGTACAACGTGTTGTTGGGAAGACCATGGGTACATGCAATTAAATCTGTAGCTTCAATATTTCATCAATGTATCAAATTCCCAATGCCAAATGGGATTGGCGAGATCAAGGGAGATACTGATAAAGGAAGGATGTATTATCAAATCGAGGTAAAACATTATGAAGAACATGTGAAAAAGCGAAAAAATCGCAAAAAGATGGCAAAAGCAGCAAAAAAGGAAGAAGAATTTAAAATTTATATGATAAGAGCAAAAGAAGGAAAAGGAATACCTAGCGAAATCTCGGAAGAAGAGAATGAGTTTGACAAAGGAAGTGAACGTCGGAACTGAAGAAGAACCCAAGATGTTAAAAATTGGGACTAAGATGGAAGCAGATGAAGAAAGAAGAATTGTTGATTTGTTGCGAGATTACAAAGACATTTTCGCATGGGATATGGATGAAATGCCTGGAATAGATCCATCGGTGGCGTGCCATAAATTGGAGATTGACAAAAATGCAAGACCATTCAAACAAAGAATTAGAAAAATCGCAACATCATATCATCCTCAAATAGAAGAAGAATTGCAGAAGATGCTAGACGCAGGAATCATTAGACAAGCAAAATATCCCGAATGGATAGCAAATATGGTCGTAGTCCCAAAGAAGAAAAAAGGGATAAGAATTTGCATAGATTTTACTGATCTAAATAAAGCTTGTCCAAAAGATAGTTTTCCTTTGCCAGATATTCCGCAAATGGTTGAATCAGCGGCAGGAAATGAAAGGATATCATCTCTTGATGGATACAAAGGTTACAATCAAATTTTACTTGCAGAAGAAGACCAAGAACATACTGCTTTCTTCGCTCCAAGAGGATTATACTGTTATACAAAAATGCCATTTGGTCTGCGAAATGCTGGAGCAACATACCAAAGGATGGTAGAAAAAGTGTTCGCGAAATGGATACACAAAACACTAGAGGTATATGTGGATGACATGTTAATAAAAAGTAAAGAAGCAAAAGATCATGTACAGGATTTGAGGGAAATTTTTGAACAAATGAGGCATTTTAACATCAAAGTAAATCCAGAAAAGTGTACCTTTGGAGTTGCATCAGGAAAAATTTTAGGTTACATTGTATCAAAAGAAGGAATACAAGTTGACCCAGAGAAAGTACAAGCAATTCGCGATATGCCAACACTAGCGACGGTAAAAGATGTGCAGAAGTTAAATGGACTATTAGCTTCGCTAGGAAGATTCATCTCGCGATCATCCGACAAATGTAAGCATTTTTTCAACATACTCAAAAAGGGAGCGAAATTTAGATGGACCGATGAATGTGAGAAAGCTTTACAAGGAATAAAAGAACATCTAATGGATATATCAATTTTACAAAAAGCGAGAACCGGGGAGGAATTATTAATCTACCTTGCGACAACCTCGCATGCACTCGAGAAAAGTATTATTGCGAATAGACGCAGGAGTGGAAAAGCCAATCTATTACATCAGCAAAACATTCAATGCCGCGGATAGGAATTATTCAAAATTGAAAAATTAATTTTGGAATTAGTTTATGCAACATTTAAACTTCGCATATACTTCCAAGCACACAGTTAAGGTAATGACAAAAATACCGATTGAGTCGGTAATGAAAAATTCAAAAAGGTCAGGAAGGGTTGAGAGATGGAATGCTCAAGTAAGTCATTGCAAACTCAAATATGAAATACTATCTTCACCAAAATCACAAGTTGTTGCAGACTTTTTCGCAGAGTTTACTTTGGAAGAGGATGAAGCAGTGGAAGAAATGATGGATATAGAAGAAGACCATGGAGATCCAAAAGATTTGTTAACTGAGCCAAACAGATGGGAAATATTGGTAGATGGATCGTCAAATGGGGAAGGCAACGGAGTTGGGATCATTTTGATTTCGCCAGAAGGCAATAAAATAGCTTTTTCTTTCATATTGGAATTTGCATCTACCAACAATGAAACAGAATATAAAGCTATAATACATGCTCTGCGATTCGCAATAGAAATGAAGTTGGAAAATGTGAGAATAACCAGTGATTCACAATTAGCTATTCGCCAAATAAAAGAAGAATATACTACAAATGAACCATCTTTGAAAAAGTACAAGAAACTTGTTGAAGAGTTGTCAATATAGATACCAAAAATAAAGTGGAGACAGATATCAAGGAGAGATAATAGACTCGCAGATGCTTTTGCCTTTATATCAAGTATGATGACGGATCCAGCTGCGAGATGCATAAAAATACAGACACTTCTATCACCATCAATTAATAAAGAGGAAGAGCAAGAGACAAATGTGATGCTAATAGAAGATGGAACACAAATGCTCTGCGATGAAGATTGGAGAGCAGAACTTCATGCATATTTGATGAAAGGGGAAACACCAAGAAACAGATTAGAGACACACAAATTAAAAAGCCGTGCAACAAATTATGAACTAAGAGATGGGGTATTGTACCGAAGATCCTTTAATAGACCCTCGCTTAGATGTTTAACACGAAGATAAGGAGAAACAATATTAAAGATGTTGCACAGTGGGGATGCTGGCAATCACAGTGGCGGAAGATCTTTAGCACATAAGGCAAAAATGCAAGGCTATTATTGGCCGTATATGCATGAGGATGCGAAACAAATATCAAGGCGTTGCGAAGATTTCCAAAGGCACTGAAAGAAAATACATGCACCTGGGGCACCATTAAATTCTTCAACAAGTGTATGGCCTTTTGGAAAGTGGGGTTTAGACATTGTGGGGCCATTTTTACCAGGAACAGGGCAGAGAAGATATCTAATTGTCGCTACAGATTATTTCACAAAATGGGCAGAAGTAAAAGCGGTACAACACATTCGCGATAAAGATATCTTTACCTTCATATTCGAGAATATTATATGCAGATTTGGAATCCCCGCACAGTTGGTATCTGACAATGGGAAACAGTTTGAAGGACAAAATATAGAACTGTTGCTTAATGCGTTTCAGATAAAATGTGGGAAATCAACTCCTTTATACCCGCAGGGTAATGGACAGGCAGAAGCAACAAACAAAACAATCGCAGACATATTGAAGAAGAAGTTAGAAGGACATAATAGAGCATGGTGTGAACAAGTGCATAATGCAGTATGGGCTTACAATACAACCAGGTGAGAAGCTACGGGAATGTCACCTTTTTGTTTAACATATGGAGTTGAAGTTGTACTTCCAACAGAAGTTATGATTCCAACCACAAAGAAAGAAGCTTGGGAGAAAAATCTTAGTGCGGGTAACATTTTAATCAAGCTAGATGATATAGAAGAGAAAAGAGAAAGAGCACTACAACATATGGAGAATTATCAGCGAAGATTAGCCAGAGAATATAACAAACGTGTCAAGAAACGAGAATTTCAACCAGGCGATCTAGTATTGAGAGAAACGCCAAAGATATCGGCCGAGAAAGTGGTGGCAAGCTAGCTAAAAATGGGATGGACCTTATATCATTAAGGAGATAGTTGGAACAGGGGCATATAGATTGATGGATCCCGAGGGCAAAGATGTGGGCCGCAAATTGGATAGACCATGAAATAGATTATATCTGAAGAAATATTACCCATAAAAGATTGTGGGAAAAGATTAGACTGCGAAGTACTGAATGGATAAAGTGAAATAAATTCATATAAAAGTTTTTAGCAAAAGAATGATTCCGAAATTGCATAAAATAAAGAAGGAATGTGCGAATATCTCGCAAACAAAAAAAAACAAGAGATAATAAAAAATGAATGATTTATACAAACGGGACGAACCTTTATGGCGTACACCCTAGTTCGCGAATGATATTTCGCAAGAGGCAAATGTAAGACCTAAAGTGCGTCATATAAGGGGGTATCTCTTGACATGGCTCGGGGAAAAGGTTACACCCCTGGAACCTGAGTCATGGAAATTTGGGGTCAATAAAGCCCATCCGGGGAGATACCTTGGATTTCCAACTATATGTATAAGGTTATACCCTGGTTGGACGACCGAGGGTATCTTCCAAGGAGTCAGTGTATGACCAAGGCGCCGAGGTACACGGTTGAGCCAAGAGTGCCTGGGGCATGTGAAGTGTCTCGGCCATTCTTGGAAAGTCTTGGCACATGCTGCACTCGGCCCGAAGAAAACTCCACTTAGGGTGCAGTCTCGTAACCATAAGCCCTATAGGTATAAGGGATAAGAGGCTGCAAAAACAACTGGTTATTGTTAATACCGGATGGGAGGAGCTAGTCTTGTATGGCCGATGTACGCCTCCTTGAAGGGGCAACCAGGGAGATAATAAGGGCGGCACCCTCCATTAGGGAGCTGATAAGTGTCTTAAGACGCAAATGTCATGAGGCTCAATTTTCGCAAGAAAATTTAGGCTTGTCATATTTGTGCGATGATCCTGAAGAGGCAATAATACTAACGCGAGGATAAGACGAGATCAATGGGTCTTTACATGAAAGTGTAAAGACGTCCTGCGATTTCGTCGCAAGACGGCAATGTCATGGGGCTTTAAATTCACAAGAACTTCTAGGCCTGTCATATTGTCGCAACGAAAACATCCTGCAGAGGCAATAATACTAAGAAAACGATAATGCAAGATCAATGGGTCTTTACATAAAAGTGTCCAGACGTCCTGCGATTTTGTCGCAATAACGAGGGGTGGCAAAATAAGACCTTTAACTAGGAAGGCAAAATAAGACCACACAAAAAGAGTAAGCGAACAAGCTTGCGAAACTGAACTTGCAAATATTAATTCAGAACGACTTGCTTAATCATTTGAATATAAGCAAAACCACAAAAGAAAAAGTCATTTATAAGATAGTAAGAAGAAATAAGAGAATTGTTCAACAGTAGACTCAATCTTTCTTATCAAAAAGTGCACTTCAGAAGGAATTGAAAAGCGTCTTATGCAAAAAGTTATGAAGATAAAGAAGCTAGAAAATACAAAATTATAAAAGAATTTTAACTCTCTACATCATTCTTTTCGCCAGTAGGAGATGTGAAACACTCTTCAACAATTTTATCAGCTTCAACAATTTTCACATTTTCGCCAGTTGGTTGATTCTCGCCAGAACCCCCTTCACTTGGGTCATTATTGACAGCTTCATTGTTAGAGGGGATCGCCTTTTCATTCGCGACATCCTCACCACTTTCGTACTCATAATCACTATCAGGAAAATTAGGGATTTCATCCTCTTCAACTTCCAGAGGTGTGATAGATACATGGTCGAGAGATTTGGATAATAGTGTATTATTCACGATGACTTCTGCTTTGAGATGAAATTGGCGAAGGAGTGCCCTCTGGTGATTTCTACTCTAGATGTCTTTGGAGTGAGTAAGATAATCCAATCTTCTTTCGGCCCGGTTGCGAGACTTAGCAAGAGTAGAAATAAGTAACGAATTCTCCTTGCGAATCTTGGCATAGTTAGACTCCAGAATAGAAAGGGAGGAGCGAAGATCTCTCTCAGACTCTGCAAAAACAAAGAACAAAAGGAGTTATATAGACAAAAGATTTGAAGACTTGATAAAGGAAGAATAGATGAGGCAGTCAATTTCTATGACTACCTTCCTTTTGCGAAATAAGATGTTGGGTCAAAGCCAAGCAGCTATTCTCCAAGTGATCCATGGCATTGTCAAAATTATCTCCAACCAAACCTTTTAATCGAGAGCGCAAACTCTTTTCGTTAGAAACAAGCAAGTTATTTTCCTTAGCAAGAGAAGAATATGATTCTTTTAACTTGGAATATTGGTCTTTCAGTTGGCTGCTTTTCACACTTAAAGTTATTCTACCCTGAATAAGTTTATCCCTCTCAACAGTGACTTCTTGAAGTTTACTTCTCATCGAACAGATAGATTTTTCCTGTTCATTACATATTTTCTGACAGACATCAAGCTGTTGCGAAGCAATCACCATCTTGTTTAACAAAACTCGCTTCTCTTGAGATAGATTTCCATTCTCATCTGATAAGGTTTCCAACTCCAAATTAGATTTACTCAAAGAATAAGAGAGATGAGATAATTCATTATTCAATGAGTCTTGCTTCGAACTAAGTGAACATTCTCTTGGGTAAGATTATCTATTTGATCAACAGAGTATGTATGAAGATTATCTAACTGGTTATATTGCTCCATCTAAACATCTCTATCCATTCGAGTTTCTTCAATGACAGATTCCAACTGATATATCTCCATTTTTCGTTTCTGGTTTAAAGCTTGAAAGGCGAACAAGGTCTTCAAAAAAAAAAAAAAAAAAAAAAAAAGGCGGGGAGGAGAATTAATACCTTTTAATTCTTCGTTCTTCTTGCGAAGATTATCACGATCCAGCGAAATGTTTTGAAGATTATTCTTCAATGTCTTAACCTCTTGTTCTAAAGACATTTGCGACATTCTCGTCGTAACAGTAAATATTTACTCAAAGACTCGCAAACGCTAAACCTGATGGGATCAACGGAGGTCTTCTTGACATCATTCATGATGTCTGATAAAACTTTGAAAGCTACATCCATCCCCTCCAGGTTTTCTTTGGTAAGAGGGATAGACCCAGATGAAGAGGTAATGGTGGGAGAAGAAGGAAGAATTGAGTCATTCTTGGTCATAGAAATGCCAGAAGAAGAAATTTGATGAAGATTAATAAGTGGGGGTGAGACAGAGGCATTGATGGTAAAAGTAGAAAGGGGTCCATGTTGAGGAACTTCATTGATGGAAAATTCAGGAATATCGACATTGGCATTTTCAGAGATGGCGAGAATAGGAGGAGGAATTGATTTATCCTGCGAAGGAGGAATTGATTTATCCTGCGAAGATATCGCAAGAGAAGATGGTTTATCCTGCGAAGATACTGCAAGAGGAGTTGTGATCTTAAATGAAGGAAAGGAAATAGAAGATGCAACAGGCTTAGAACGGCGAGGTTTCTTAGGGGATTTATCAACATTTTTGTCATCCTGCGAATTACAAGTTAAATAAGAAACACATGCAACAATATTGTTATTAGAAGAGTAGATGTTTCTTAAATACCTTGTCATTCGCAGGCTTTCTTTTAGTAACGGTAACTTTCGATTGCGAAGCCAGGGGAATAGCAGGATTCAGGACGATGAACTTGGTGTTAGATTTGTTCTTACTGAAATAAAAACAGCATATGAATCATTAAAAGAAGAACAATGTCAAAACAAAACAACTTTAATAGGAGAGATCAATCACAAAAAGATCAAATTCAACAAAACTAACAAACCTTGATGGCTCCATAGAAACAGATGAGCGAGAAAAGAGATGAGAACAAGAGCGAGAAGAAAGAAAAAACAGTAATAAAAAGTTGCAGACGATGAAGAAGACGAAGTAAAAGAAAAGAAACACTTTCATAAGGAACTCCTCCTTAAATAGACAAGAAAAGGGTAACCGGATAGCATTAAATGTGCCGGTAAAAAGGGGAAATTTTAGACACGTGTAAGCAGTCATCCCTAATTCACGGAATTTTGTCGGCAAAAATTGATGAAAAACAAATGGTTGCGGCATTTCAGAATACTGGTTCTCATGACATTCTCTTCTTCGCAGAGAAGAATGAGAAGAGGCAAGATGTAGGATCAGAATATCGCGACATCAATACCTTGCGAGATCAATAAACGACAGCATTGCGAAGGTGTCGCAGATGAGTAATATAAATGACGCAATGAATGACGATAGCCAAAACACGAGAAAGATATGAAGACCTAGCGAGATCTAGGAGAGTTGCGAGATTATATATTTGTACACTTGCGATATTTCGCAAGTTATTCCCGAAAATAAAGGACAACTTAGCTGTCATCCATTATGTAATACCCTATATAAAGAGCCGAGCAGGCCAATTGGAAGAGAGATCTTTTTCGAGTGTTGGGCAAGTCATTAAGAGAGAGAAAGTTTAGACTGATTGTAATTCCTTAACTAATTTCCATTTCACCTTGTAAGCATTTTAAAGAGTTTAATCAATAAAAATTACAATTGTTGATCCTAAAATGATTTGATTGTATAGATTCTTGTGAGGGGTGTAGTGTAGGATTTCCTGCAACTACACCTGCAAATCCGAGCAAAAATTTATTATTATTTAAAGTCAACATTGGCTTTTCATGAAACTATGAATAATTCACACAACCTTCCATGTGAATATTCGCTGATTTTTAAGTGTACATACGCTATAAAATCGTCAAACTTGCACATACACTACCAATTCATCAACTCATAAATTGTTGGCTTTCGACAATTTTTAATAAATCAAAACTTGATTTTTATTTAATAAAACGTGAACAAGTCACGTAATTAAAAAAAAAAATCCGTGAGCTAATAACTCACATATTGTTTCATAAAAAATATATATTTTTGCTCAATCGAGCATCCGTCACGAAACCAGGATCTTTTCTATTTTTTGTAAAAGTCCACATGTTCCAAATAAAATTTTAAAAGTTTACAAATAAACTTTATCATGAACTCCAGGTCTTTTCAAAACTCCTTTGACTCTAAGGATTATTATTTGTTACTTGTACGAACAAACCTACGTTTCCAAAAGTATTTGCAAAGTTCATGCTTCAAAAAACAAACTTGGGTTTTCATGAAACCTAATAAAAAAAACTTTTACTACTGCAACTATACCATATCCATACAAAATTTTATGTATCTCTTCCATATTGAGGATTTTTTATTCGTTTCCTAAACTAACGAAAAACGGGTATTCATACGTTTTCTAAAATTCTTCACGAATCCTACGTCCACATGAAACTATGGGATTTTTGTTTTGTGAACAACTCATGAATCATAAAACAAACAGCAAAAAAAAAAAAAAAAATTCACGGACTTACATGGTCGACGCCGTCCGGAATTCCTCCGGACGGTGATCGGCAACGGGTGAGCTCCGACGAATTTTCTTCCTCTCCTGCTGCTGCTCGCGTGAAGGTGGTGAAGAGATGAAGAAGCCTGGTCGGTCCAAAAATAATGATGAATTCTTAGGGCTTCACCCTTTTATATTAATTTTATTTCCAAAACCTAATAAAACACGGGTTTTCTTTTTTGGGCTCGGGCCCGAAATTCCTAAAATTGACCCAAACTAGGATTTTAACTGACCAAATCAGCAGCACTTCACCTTTTCATGCTCGCAAAATAGCACTCTATCACACTATCAGGGTCCTCACCCGAACAGTTGCTCGTACATGACACCATTGGAGCAAATCAAGGATTCTGAAACTACCTTTGTAGATTGAGTTCAACCACGATCTCGTCGACTGAAAATCACCATCTAATGCTTACTGTGGAACATGACTGTCTCTCACTAGCAGGGGACTTAATGTTGATGGTGGATTTTCAACAAAGGTCAAATCCGTAAAATCATGATACTGCATGTTTCTGATACGGCTTCAGGCATGTGACGATTCATATTTTACGAAGCCATGATGAACATTTCTTTCGAAAAGCCTCCACTGGCTGAGCGTTCGATCCCTGACATTTCATTGTGCACTCTATGTAGAATAATAGAATTGGGCGGTCCTCCTACAGAATTGTTTGTTGAGAGGGCTTAACGCCTTTAGGACGTCGGTGTTACTCACTGTTCCCTGACTACATGAGAGCAACTGCCCTCTACAGAGAAGAACAATTGGGCGGTTCTCCGTAAGATTGAGAGCAACATCGCCTTCAGGACAGTGACA
The DNA here is from genome assembly GCA_023531295.1 of Papaver armeniacum. NCBI lineage: Eukaryota > Viridiplantae > Streptophyta > Magnoliopsida > Ranunculales > Papaveraceae > Papaver > Papaver armeniacum. The sequence goes on from JAJJWW010011653.1 coordinate 107,163, forward strand.
CTCACTGATCCTAACTATGTAGAGCTACCATGTATAGACTCGGGTGTTCTCCGTAGTGTCGGAGATCACCCTCAGGATTAGCCGTCTCCTGACTATGCACATAGATTAATTTTGCCGTGAAATTCACCACTGAATTCCCAGAATAATCTATTATTGCTCCTATTCCATGGTCGAATCCACGGGCTGATCCCATGGAATGGCAATAACAATTGCTCCTATTCCATGGTCAAATCCACGGCCTGATCCCATGGAATGGCAATAACAATTGTTCTGATTCCATGATCGAATCTACGACCTGATCTCATGGAATGGCAATAACAATTTATATTATCTCATTACTCTAATTTCATGATCGAATTCACTGCTAATCTCATGGAATGGTAAAAGATAATTCTATTACTCCGATTCTATGGTCGAATCCACGATCCCATGGAATGGTAATGCCTATTTTATTATTCCGAATTCATGGTCGAATCCACAACTGATCCTATGAATTGATAATAAATAACTACTCATTTTTATTGTTCAATTCCATGAATTATTCTACACTGAATTTCATGGATTAGCAATAAATACTCAACAACCGGGCATCTGGATCATCACTGAGTAAGCCCCACAAAAATGGTGTAAGTGTACTCGACAATGATGCACGAATGAGCACCCGGATACACGAACGAGCATCCAAAAATATGGACAGATGAGGAATCCTACGCAAAACAGGAGAAAACAACAAATATTAATAAAATAATAAGGAGCGCCCAGGGGTCGGGCCCACCGGCCGGCCGTCCATGCCCTAGCCGTGGCCGGTCCCCATGCTTCTCTCATTATTTTGCCATATTTTGTTATTTCATGAACTCATGAAAAAACTCCTTGATTTTAGCAACTTTCCTTGTTTTTACAGAATTCATGAATTCTCCATAACTTCACGGATTCATGAAAAATAATAATATTATAAAATAAGGAAAGGTGTGCGGGATCGGGCAACATGGCCGGCCGGACATGCCTTAGACGTGGTCGGTCCCACACCTTACAATCCTTAGCCTATTATAATAATCATTCCCCAATTTCATGAAACTCCTTGGTTTCAACAAAATTCATGGATTCTCCATAACTTCATGGATTCATGAAATAATATTATAAAATAGGAAAAGGTGTGCGGGACCGGGCAACATAGCCGGCCGGCCATGCCTTAGCCGTGGCCGGTCCCACACCTCACAATCCCTAGCTTTTATAACTATTATTCCCTAAACTCATGAAACTCCTCCGTTTCAACAAAAGACTCATGGATTCTCCATATCATCACGGATTCATGAAAATAATATTATAAAATAGGAAAAGGAGTGCAGGACCGGGCAACATAGCCGGCCGGCCATGCCCTAGCCGTGGCCGGTCCCACACCCTGCAATCCCTAGTCTTTTATAATTATTATTTTCCTCAAATTCATGACACTCCTTGGTTTGAGCAAAAATCATGATTTCTTCATAATTTCTCGAATATTGCTCAAATCATGAAAATTCAAAAACCAACGTGGTCACATGACCAGCTAGCCTCTCACGACAATTTTGAATATTAAAATACTCTTATTTTAATATTTACAAAACATTGATTAATTGAGCATACATGCTCATTCCAACAAAAATCAAGAATTTCAGTGAAGATGAAACTCTTCTGAAAATTCACAATGTTGCTCGAATGCACATCAGAAAATACTGAAACTCTCAGTACGGAGACACGGAAACCACGGCAACACTTGCATGCCTTAATGACTGACCAAAGTCATTCCTAGGGCTTGCACAAAGCTGGTCCCACACGTTTTCACACTTTTGACCTAATTTGCGCAATCGCTCATATTGGGCCCAAACTCTCTCCAACCAACCTGGGGATTGCTCGAACGGACAACATCCAGTCCAGTGACCACCAAGAGCCGGCCCTATGCTCTCTTGGTCGGTCCCCCATCTTTCATACTTAGGTTTTTGCCTAATGTTGAACCCAGCAGTAATTCAATAAATGATGAAACCGGCACTTAATCATCATTCTTACACCAACTCTCCAACTAAGAACCCTGGTGTATGCTCACTCGAGCACTAGGCACCACATGGACGCTCATCATTCCATGTGATCGGTCCCTCTATCACTCATGACCTATTTTCAGCAATTCATCAATTGTTGAACAATTGCTCAAAAATTAGGGTTTCGAACAAACGCTTCACGGAATCATCATTCTGAGCAAGTTCAAACACCAAATGAATTTATATTGATCCACGGGGATTAATTATACAATATTTGGTAATCTACCAATATTTTAATATTTTATTGGGTTACGTTACCAATAAATATTTCGTCGAATTGAGCGACATTTGCTCAGTTGCTCAAATATTGGTCCAGCTATCAATATTTAGTAATTTATCAGTATTTTGTCGAATTGAGCAATACTTGCTCAATTGCACGTCAAATTATTCATACTCAGTATTTGTCGGATTGAGCAATACTTGCTCAATTGCACGTCAAATTCTCAACTGTTCAGTGATTCGTCGAATTGAGCAATACTTGCTCAGTTGCTCGAATATTGACCCAACTATCAATATTTAGTAACTTATCAGTATTTCGTCGAATCAAGCAATACTTGCTCAGTTGCTCGAATAATCCACATATATTCAGTAACTCATCAATATTGAACAACTCGTCAAATTTACAATATTTGCTCAGATGAGCAACATTAACATTCATGAATCGCTGAGTATTTGTCAAACATGCTCGATTCAAAAAAACCTAGACTCATTGTCTGATAGTCAACAACTGACAAACTAAATACACGTCTGTCATGCAGACTCCACGATTCGTGAGACATCAATCACGTCAAATTGGGGGATAACAACTAGGGTTTTGGTCTGGCGGCCTACATCACGTGGATTCATCCACGACGAGAAATGTGCGTAAGTTGTGTCAACGGTTGAAAGAGTTAGCAAAGTAGTGGGTGCACGATCCGTCAAGTCTCCACACGACGTGGAATTGACTTTACCACGATCTTCCATTTGCCCAATCTCCCACTCATGAAACCGTCACACTTACGGGGATCAAGGTGTTCACAACTCTGACAATATAAATAAGTTTCTGAATCCATGATTAAGGACAACGTTTTTGGTCTACACAGATTTTCTCGAGTAACTACTCTCAGGAATTCATCAATTCATCAGAAATTATTCGAACTCAACTGTTCACCAATTATTGCAGAAACCTTCAACACACCCACAATCCTTGATCATCACTGATCCCACACAATTCTCAGCTTCCCTCATACAGATCAACCTGTCTCCCTCTTTGCGGCCGAATTGACTCTGGAACGGCCATTGTCTTGGTTTAGGCCGGAGTCCTACAAATTGATCTCTTGAATCTAAGCACTCCCTTTGCAGTGCATCTGTGTGAGGTTGAGCAGTTTGCCCGGTTCGAGGAGTCTCGACAACACACTCGATGATAGGTGTAGAATACACCGTATTTACTATATAGAGTTTATGCTTTCTTTGCTATTTTTCTTGTGAATTATGTACTTTACGAGTGCTTTTGAGTTTTATAGGTGCAGAGGAGTCACCAAGAACAAAAGGAGAAGAAATCATCCATTTAAAGAAAAAAGGGCGAACTTGTCATCTCACAGGCAAGTGATATATGGAGCTGACCCAAGGTTAAGGGATAACTTTCTTTTGGAGAAGTATTAAATGATAGCCAGCAAATGTTAAGGGGCTACCAAGCGGGGTACCCCTTATCTGCCTTACCTGGGTGGTTGTATCCCCTCTCATTTCTTACAACCAACATAGAATTTGGGTAAGAAATTATTTCTTCTCGCCATTAGCTTCATCCCTGGATCTATGGCGGCACATTGAGCTCAGAGAACGGAAGAGATCGAGAAAGAGAGAAACGGACTTAGAGAAGAGATGACAACATGGTTTGACGATGGTTGTTCTCAGAAGATGAAGCTTCTACAACCGAAGAAATGGTACTACTGTCGATCTGAGAAGATTTTGCTGCTAACGTGAATCGAGAGGACGTTTGTTGAGCTCGAATTAGTTTAGGGTTAATGGTTGAAATAGCAAATTCAGGAGGAATTCATGATGCTTGAAGAACTGAAACAGGTTTGGCTCAGGAAATGAGGATTTCTTAGCTTCGATTGAAGATAAGATGGGTTTGAATTGTCTCAGATGGATAGAGAGCTAGGGTGTGTATTGGTTTGAATTCGAGATTGAAATGGGGTTGTGGCTTCGAATCAGTGCAAGACAAAGATGGTTTCTGCTGATGCTAGACCGAGATGAAATTGGGTTTTCAATCAGGGTTTCTATGGAGAACGAGAAAACTGAGTTAATGGTGTTGGTTGGAGATGGTGGTAGATGCATTATAGGCTCTGTTTTGACAGGAAAATATGCTGAATTGGTGCTCTAGCTCGTGATGGTTCTGTTGTGTGGAGATAATGGAGAAGCTGCAACAACTAGAGATACAGGAAAGAAGCCTGGAGTCTGAGCAGCTGCTGGTGATTGCAATAGAGGAGCTACAGCTGTGATGTGACATGGGTCTGCAATGGAGTAGCTGAGACCTATGCTGAGAAGATGGCTAGGCAATTCTGGTGGATATAGTTTCATTGCAGGTTGAGCTGGTACTAGGCCTGAGATGAGATTGCTGGTTATGGAGATGGCAGTTGTGCTGCTGATGCTATAGGTTCTGGTGGTGACTTGAACTGGAGTAGTTCGGTGAAGATGGTGGCAGTGTGAACTGGCAAGCAGGGGCTTTGAGTCTGGCAAGTGGCTGCTGGTGGATTGAATGGCTTGGAGTTGCGTTTGCGGCGATTGTGAAGTTGCAGTTTCAAGGGCCAAGACAATGCTGCTTCTGGTGGTATGGAGATAAGAAAGTGCTTGTGGAAGACGTTGGTGGTGATGGTTAGATGAGACTGACAATGAATGCTTGAGTTTTTAGATGTGTGTTAACCTTGAGCTGACAAGGGAGTGAGCTGTGATGATACTCAGAACTGAAATTTGCAGGGAACTACAAGTGATGGCAGGATGCAGTGATACTGAGGCTGTGTTGCAGGGAATGGCAGTGAGAAAGAGAAGCAAATGTTAGTGCAGGGGAGATATGCTGTGTATTGCAGTGAGCTACAAGCTAGTGGCCTGAGGCATTGTTGTTGTTGCTTGTGGAAGGAGGTGAACTTGGATTACAGGCTACAGGGATTGTGGCATTGAGGCAGAGCTGGTGATGATGATGAGCTTTGGAGCTGTCCAGCTGGAGTTATTCAAGTGGTGCTACTAGATGGCTTAAGTTGATTGCAGAGTTGTCTGAGTTGTGCAATGGATGGGTGGTTATGAGCTGGTGAGGTGGTGGAACTATACTGGTATGGAGTTGTACTTAGAAGACTGAGAAGTTGCAATCAAATCTGGGAAGTTACAAGAGATGCAAAAGAGCTGGAATGGCAGGATTGATGGTGCTGTTTTGCAGTGGAAGCAGCTGGATGTAGCTGCAGTATACAGAGCCAAGATGGCTAGCCAAGAGCCGTGAAGCACAATGATTGTGCTGAACAATCAATGGCCTGTGCAAGACTGGCCTGACGAGTCAGTCCAGTTAGCTCATCATCTGGTGACTCGAGTCCGACACAGATCGACTCATCTGTTGACTCACCCTAACTCGGTGCTGACCGAGTTGACCCGCCGATCCGACCAGTTGACCCGACCGATCCGACCCGTTGACCGGTGACCGGGTTGACTTTGCCGGTCACCTGAAATAGTTTTCGGCGACTATTCCGGCCGATTTCCGGCCACAATCCCAGTTTTCCGGCGACGTGTTTTTTGACATATTTTCTACATGGGTTTTTCTCACACATGGGCTTGGTGGACCACTTGGAGATGGATTTTGAGAAGACCTAATATTGGAAGGAGTATCCTTTATGGAAATTGGAGAAACATATAAAAGAGAGGACTTTTATTATCTTTTTCTATTCTTTGGCCTCTACTTTGTTTTCTAGGGTTTAGAACCATGAAGTCTTTTCTCTTTCTTCTTGTTATGAACTCCATGAATATGAACTAAGTTTTTATTATTGGTTGAAGATGTAGTTGGATTTTGCAACCAAGTTATGATTTTTATGAATTAGTTTTCTCTCAATATTATCGTATGATTTCTACGGGTTACAATAATTGCATGATTGATGTATTGCAATATGATTGAATGTTTGTTTAGTTAAGTCTAGAATTGATTGAACTCACATCCATATCTATAGCTATTTTAGGGTTTTCATCGAGCGATAACCTTGAATACGAGTAGCATGATATGATTCTAGGTTGTAGTGATACATCCTTGTAATCATATGTAGAAATTGACCTTTGTTCGAATTGTTTGCGCAATGTATTACAATTGCATTGATTAGCCTATTTCTGAAACTTAATGCTCCTAGGAATTGAACTTGATTAGCGCAAGGCGTTAGGTTATTCTTTAGGTAGAATTCACATACGCAGCCCTAATGTGTGTGTTGATGACTTAGGAAATTATGGAGTATTCTTGCAATAAGGTATTCTATGGCTTTTGATGATAGCGAGATTAAATACGAATTCTATTCATATATTCATAAACTTGTTTACAATTGAAGATGAAACCTTTATCCAATATTTCACATCCTTGATTTGCGTACTTTATTTGCTTTTTGTTTATTTTTATTTACACAATCGAAATTCTTAGGGTTACTTATATAGGAAACCATAACAATTTGACAACCTAGACCTCTCTGTGGGATCGATCCTTTCTTGCCCTTGCTATATTTATATTTTGAGTAGTAAGAAAGTGTAATTTATTTTTGACGCTTACGACCGCGATCAAATTTTGGCGCCGTTGCCGGGGAGGCAGCGGTTGTCAATTGTTTTTGGTTTCTTATTTTTGTATTTAGTTTTTGTTTTATTATTTTTTCTTATTTTCTGGGTTTTAACCTTGGTTTGAGAATTATTTCAGGTGCTTATTTCTATGGAAGGAGCATATTACGTGGATGGATACGGATTTCAACCTCAACAATACGAAAATTACCAATTCCATGGGTATAATCAAAACCAATTTATTGGTTATGACCAATATTCCATGGAACCTTATGGTTTTCCTCAACAACCTTATGTGTGTGAACAACCACAAGGATGGGAGGATTCTTATGCTTGTGAACAAAAAGTCTCTAATTTTATAGATAAAGTTTCCACCTTGTTACAAGAGGAATTTCAAAAAGCAAAAGAGACTACAAACGAGCAACTCCAAGAACTTCGCGAAGGTATTTCTATCTTGCGAAGAGGCATTGATCAATACAAGGAAGATATGGATAATTCTAATGTGCATATGGTTTGTGATGACTATTTGATTGATGCTAATGTTGAAAAAAGCCAATCCTTGGGCACTTTCGTTGATAATTGTGTAGTTAACTCAACTCTTGATCGTAATAATGATCATTCACCTATTCAAAAGGATGAGTTAGAGATTAGCAACACTAAATTCAGCGAGGAACAATCTTATGTTGACTATGATAGTGATGGTGATTATGATACATTGCTTGAAACAACTCATGGTGACATCTCCGAGGAGTCTTTTTGGGATCAAGATGAAGATGAAGAGGAATATGTCGACACTTGTGTAGATTACTCAAGCATTCATCTTAATAATGATCAAGAGCCTATTCAAAGGGCGGAGCTTGAGGATGATGCATTTTCGAGTGTTCTAAAAAAGTTTCTTATGATAAAATTTGGATCCACAAAAGAGTATGTGCCTTACAATAAAAAGGAGGAATATGTTGAGAATGAGACCGTTATGACCAATATTGTGGAAGACCCAATTGAACTTGTGCATGATTGTAATGATGATGTTTATGTCGAGACTTTGGTTACGGAAGAAACGGACGAAGAATGGTTGCAAGGTTTGATAGAGGACCATGATATACAAGAGGTGAATAATTCACTTGAGTTTTTCAAGGATGAAGAGGATTCCGTAATACAAGAGATTGTGAAAGGTTTATCTAACCCTTTGCCTATTGTTTCTTCTCCTTTACCTCTTATTGGTTTGAATGTATGTGCTTGAGAATATTGTTGAATGACTTTGTTTCTCGTTTTCCGCCATTAGAGATACTTGATTCTCATACTATGCAGGTTATGGAACAAGAAACCGTGGAAGTACCCGACTTCTATATTCTTTATACACTTCCAAGTGTGGACAAGAATAAGTGTGGGGGAAGCTTTTATCGGTTCATAGCTTCACTTTTGCTTTATATTACTAATATTTGTGTGAAGCTAGTGTTTGCAAAATAGGTTCTATGGACGGATCCCCAACTTTTCAGATTATTGGTGTATGGGGAATGAATCTTACAAGAAGCTAAGTCGGGCCGTCGACTTTAAAACAAGCGCTAAGTGGGAGGCAACCCACCGGTTTTGTATCTCTTATCCTTTTGCATTTTATTTTTGTTTCGTTTATTTATTTTTTACTGTTTTCATATCATATTTGCATCCCTATGTTTAATTTCATTGAGTCCGTAATCTATCTTAGAAGAGAATTATGACGAATACCTTTTCGTCAGAAAATTTCAGACTGCGCGTAGTTCAGTCCAGAGACCATAACTGTCAGACCGTTTATAAAAACACTGTGAAATTTTGACACTGTTTAGAAAACACGTAGGTGAACAACTTTTGTGAAATGGAGTTTTTCCAAATTCCTTACCAATTTGCACAGTTTTTGCGTTTTATCTGCTGTTACGTCAGAATTCAGAACTTTCGGTTTTACACATTGAGGACAATGTGAAGTTTAAGTGTGGGGGAGCATTTATATGTTTGTATAGTTTATTTATGCCTTTTAAAACAAAAAAAAATGATAAAAATAGAAAAAACCAAGAAAAATTTGTGCTTTTCGAACTCCGAAATCTAGAAACTTGTGCCTTTAGGATGACACCATTAGTGGATGGAACCATTTTGAATGCAGGAGTTGAGGAACCAATTAACTAAAAGGGAAGAATATAGCTCGAAATCACAAATTAACATGATAGTTGTTACCATATCTCGGAATATCACCATATCGCATTCTATTTTTATTTTTTCCATATTTATCTATTGTTCTCTAAGTGCTTTGGTGGGTCACTAAACATCGACGTGTTATTACTGCTAGGATGAAATAGAGTGATTGAGTTACTAGAAAAAGAGAAAAAATTGAACAAGAAAAGAAAAAAAAAATGAAAAAATATATGAAAAAAAAAAAAAGGACCGACCAATTAGACCAAAACGGAATAAAAAGACACTTGGGAATAGCAGTATGTGTGAAACGTAGTCCCTGTCTCCGTCGCCTAAACAAGCGTGGAATGCAGGATCCAAGGCAACTATCATGTACTTGCTGACAAGAAGCATGCGCTTGGATCCAAAAGATCTAATCATCTGGTCTAAAAAAAAAAAGAGAAATTGGACTGTGACCAAAGAGGAAAAGAAGTGGTATTACATACAACACTTTCTAAGAGACAACAAAGTGGATTAAGTTCACTAAAAAAGAAGTTTGTGGATCTGTTCCAAGAAGAAGTCATTATACCACCCAAGAGAGGTGTTGAGCATGAGATTACACTTGTTAGAGATGCTTCCTTACCAAATTTGGGGTTATATAGGACTTCTATAACTGAGTCAGAGGAAATTAAGAAACAAGTACAAGAACTGGATCTACCACCAGTAGAAGACTTGTGGATAGAACGAGAGGAGGTTCTCAAAGAAGATTGCATTGTTGAAACAAAAGTAACACATACCAGAAGAGGTGACCGTGTCAGGTTTCATGTGGGACGTGCAGGTCAAATACCAAGCAAAGCAAAATGGTTTAACAAGGAACGGGGTGAGGTCGAGTTTCCTCACCTTCATTTCAGAGCTTACACAGAAGTTCTAGCTTCCTAAAATGGGGGACCCATGATACAAGAGTATCGTAGAAGAAGTTGAGCCGTATTAAGGCTAGAAGAGTGACGTGAAGATTATCTTCACAGAACCGTATCAGCTAGATAGTTAGATGTGCAGATCATATGCACAAAACTTAAGTGGTGTGAAGATTATATTCACACAAGCAAATAACAGAAGCAGAGGGATAACTAAGGCTGCCAGATGAGGCTAATCGTTAGCCTAGGTTTAATTGAGCCATATTACGGCTAGAGAGTATCTAGAAGGTACTAGAAGAGGTGGAAGTTTGATAACTGAGCCTAGAAGTTTGAGGTTTCCTACTTTAGATAGGATTCCTATTTTAGATGAGTTCTAAAAACTCATAGCTTTATTTTCTTTTTCAGTAAGTTTACACTCCTATAAACGGAGGAAATTTGCAGGCTAGAAAGTCAGAGAGAAAACGAGAGAGAGTGCATCCATAGTTTTGGTTTGTAATAGAGTTTTTCTTTCAAGCAATAGAAGAAGAAGAAGTTAGAAGAATCAATCGTGTTCTTTACTTATAATTCTGTTATTTTACTTTGTGTTCTTATTCTTTTCTTTTTCTTCTCATAATTCTACTTCAACTCAGTACTGACTCTAGGTACCCTTGAACGATATCGTATCAAAAGGGTATGTTATTCTCAAAAGAATCCTTGATAATATTTATTCTTTGACCAAGCCACTTCACATTGAAGCCAAGTGTTCTCCAAGTTGTACTCCTAATCAAAGGGTATGTCTTGAGTAACAGTACTTCTAGCTCTGGTTCATATGTCGTCTATGACACGCAAGATCGCTCCTACTTTCATTATCAAGAGGTAAACACGTTTGGAGTCTTAGGTAACGATGATATGACCGTACCGCTCCCATATCTTTTCATACAAGCCAGCATATCCAGTACGCTGAATCCACCAACTAGTTCATGATACGGGAGTAACTCACTGAATGAAGGAGCAAAGGAAATACCTGCATTAGGGTATTCGTGCACCAATCTCAATCATTGTAGCAGCTTTTTCTATGCATTGAAGCAGTTTCTTCAATCCTTAGCATGGTTTCTTTTATCCCTAAAGTGATGACGGCCTTAGCTTCGGTTTCTTTAATAGTTTCAGTAACGACCTCCTCAGGTGCAGAAATGGTTGTGTCAGTTCTTTGATTCACAGTATCGTTCGTACCATCGCCATCAACTTGGTTATTCTCAACTTCATCATTCGACACCTAATATGATGATTACATGAGAATAGAGCGCTCTAAGCATATAAAGCAAAGGAAATAATAAATTCAGGATGTAAGTGATCTAACATCATCTAAGTTCTTCATTATTCCTTCAAGACACAAGAAAATAACGTGAAGATACAAGAAAGACGTTTTTACAAGCAAGTCTGTCTGAGTCGATTTTACGCTGCCTTGTACAAGACGATGAACTGGGAGAAATTGGTAAGGAATCTAAGGTTCAGTCATATATCATTCTCTTCGTACGGATGTCCTATACAACATATCCAAAATTCACATCAATTGGATAAGCGATCAAAACTATGCGGCCGAAATACTAAACTACATGCCAACTGAAAATTTTCTGAAAACTTCCTGGAAGTTTACTGTTTCGTCAATTTCGAATCCTAAACATTCTCAAAATCCAAAAATCTTATTTGGAAAAGCTAGGAAATTTCATGGGCATAAGAAAACAGGGGCGGACCACAAAAATCCGACATCGGATGAAGATTCTACAGCGTTTTTGCTAAAAGGCTGAGTTTTGAATTTTCTGGTGACTTATTTCGGCAAAACTTTTCATTCATTCATCAATGGAACTTCTCTGCATTACAAACCTTACACGACTAAGGAACTTCTTCTCCCCACCGATCACACATCCAGAATGGGGACTGTCGCTGCTATCTGCCGTAACAACATTGATTCCCTAACAAAGCCACTTCACAGTAAAGTCACATTGTTCAGGAGAATTTGAAATCTTCAGTTTTGAAATATACATGCTTCAAAATAAATAAGTAGAATAAATAAAATCCAAACCCTAAAATCTAACTAATTTGATTAATAACTGACACTAATAATTATTATTTGAAGCATCTAACAAACCCAATTACATGCTTCAAAAAAAAAAAAAAAAAAAAACCTAAAATCCCTAATTCTAAGTTTAATCAAACGGCGGATCAAAACTAACAAGACAAGTCGAAGGTTCCTTCCCAGCTTTCACATAAACAACAACATCAAACAATTGAGGTTTTCCGTTCTGAATCGCAGAAACCTTCAAAAAGTAATTCCACCATGCAACAAGTTGTGACTTAGCTTTCACAACTTGTTTGAATACCATAGTTCCTTTTTCTCCTTCCTTGAATTTCAAACTATATTGACCAACTGAATATTTCCCCAGTTCTTGTAATTGTTCACTTGTTTTTGCGTCTTTGATTTCAGTTATTCCACTTGATAATATTGTCGGTGTTACATGAATATTAACAGAAGAAGAAGATGATTTTACTCCTATTCTAGCAGCGTTAACAGAAGAAGATGATGATACTACTCATGTTCTATCAGCGTTAACAGAAGAAGAAGATGATAAGAAACGGATGAATAGAAAGATGGAGATAGCGAGGAATGAAGAAGAAGAAAGGACACAAATATTGAGGAATGAAGAAGAAAGTAGTGCAACAGCCATGGATTAAATGGAGATTTGAAGAATCCAGAAGTTTTATTTTAGGTTGGATTATTTGGGAAGAACAGAAGTTTGGGAAGAAGAATGAGGGAATTTATAAAGGGAGAATAATGAAGAGAGTCACGGTTTCAACTTTCAATAGTAAAGGGCAGGGAAGTAAATATGGGTCGGCCAAGGGTTGAATTCCCAGTACACCTTCATCTTAGGGAGGTTCAACGCACCATTTTTTGGTCTTTGTAGCAAATCCCGACTTTATCCATGGTCTCATCATCAACGAGGGTCTCTAGAGAAATTCCTTCACACCAAGGAAAGGATATAAAATTAGGGAAGGTTCACGGGACCGGGCCACTAGCCGGCCGACCATGCCCTAGCCGTGGCCGGTCCCACATGCCCCTTATTTTATTTTTATTATTTTTTGTTTCCTTCATCTCATGGAAACTCCTTCACTTTAAGGAAACTCCTTCATTTCAACAAACTCCTTGATTTCATGATATTTCCTTCAAATCGAGAAAATAATATAAAATTAGGAAAAGTGCCATGGGACCGGGCTTATTGGCCGGACGGCCATGCCTTAGCCATAGCCGGTCCCACACTTTATGATTCCTTATTTTATTATTACCTTCATCTTATGAAGTTCCTCAGTTTGAGCAAAAACCTTGATTTCTTCATATTTTCTCAAATGTTGCTCAAACCCGCATTAGAAAATATCAAAATTCTCAGGACTTAGACACGAACACTTTGGTGACGTGGGCATATTACCTTGACCGACCAAGGTTGGCCTTTTGGCTTGCAAGAAGCCGGTCCCACATATTTTCACCATTTTGACCTATTTTGTTCACATTAGGTCTAAAACTCTTCCAAACAACTTGGAATTTCATCAAACGATCGCCAGTCGATCCCATGGCCAATAAGGGCAGGTTCCATGACCCCTTGGTCGGTCCCTCATTTTTTCATAATAAAGTTTTATTATCTAACGCTCAGACGAGCACTATTTTAATAAATGATTAAACCAGCATTTAATTATTTTTTCACCAACTGGTCTTCAAGAGACTTTGATATTTGCTCACTCGAGCATCTGGGCACTACATGGTCGACCTATCATTTCATGTAGCCGGTCCCTCCTTCACTCCGTGGTTGATTTTCAATAAATCATCATTGATCAGCAATTGATCAAAATTAGGGTTTAGAATCCAAGGTTCATAGTTCCAGATTCAAACACTAATAATTTTATGTTGATCCCTTAATCAAAACTTTAATTATCATACTCGGTTCAGTTGCCAGTATTTTAAATCAATATTTTTATTTGGTTCTGCTACCAATAATTCATAAAACGAGCAATATTTGCATTTTAATTTCTCAATAAATAATATTTGCGTAAGGGTGTAGTGTGGGAAATCCTGATGAGCAATATTTGCTCAGACTAAGGAATATTGGTTCAACTATCAATATTCAACAATTCATCAAATGAGCAATATTTTCTCACCTTAACTATCAACATTTATTTGACAATTATACCTATGTCTCAACAGACACGTTCAATTTATGAGTCCTAGAACATTTACAAATCATGTTCGACTCAGCAATACAAAGACTCATCGTCTCATCAAGTCAACAACTGACTAATTAAAATCACGAGACATCAATCGTGTCACATGGAGGATATTAACTAGGGTTTTGGTCTAGCGGTCTGCAGCACGTGTCATCCACGATGAGAATGTGAGCAAGTCGTGCAAACAGTTAGAGGAGTTAGCAAAGTAGTGGATGGACAATCAACCAAGTCTCTGTACGATGAGCAAATGGTTTTAAAACGATTTCCCACTTCCCCACTCTTGGACTCCAGCAACTTCCACACTTCATGGGATAAATGTGTCTACTACTTCTGGAAATATAAATAAGTCTCTGAACTCATGATTGAACAGGACAGACAACATTCGTCTAACAGAAGAATTCTATCCGAGCATTCACTCTCAAGAATTCGATCAATCAACCAGAACTTATTTGAACTCAATAGTTCGTCAAATTTGCAGAAACCTTAAACACATTCACAATCCTTGATCACCATTGATCTCACACATTTCTCAGTTTCCCTCCTACAGATCGACCCATCCTCTCTTGTGACCAAATTGACTCTGGAACGACCATTGTCTTGGTTTAGGCCGGAGTCCTACAGATTGATCTCTCGAATTCAAAGCACTCCCTTTTTGCAGTGCATCTCTGTGAGGTTAATCAGTTTGCTCGGTTCGAGGAGTTTCCTACGCACGGTCGTCTCCTCAATTCCTTAAAAACTAGTAAATCATTTTGCCCTATCTACAGATTAGCGATCACAGTGGGAGATCATTATTCGGTTGTAATCTCAATTTATCAAGATGGTCAGTCTTAGGTCTGGTTCAGTTACAAATCCTGGTTCAACACCCAGCTCTAAAAGTGTAAGTTCTAGTGGTACTGCCACTGCAAGTACCACTCCTTTCAACGTTGCAGGCTCTAGTGGTACCGCTAACATCACTCATCCGGCCAGCAATGTCATACCACATGTTATTACTACTCCTTAGAGTGCTAGTACTCCGGTGATCACTCATGTCAATGCGGAAAGTAATGCTACCGGCACTATCAACAATACACCTCCCAGTGGATCTCCTGAAGAAACCAGAGAAAATCATCCTACCATAGTTGATCTCATGAAGGTTCAGACTTACATGGCCACAACATATAAAGAGTTATGTGCTTAACTCAAAACTCTCACAGACAAGCTTGCGTCTGAACAGACTCAGCCTCAGCGCGAGAAAGGAAAAGCTAAAGAAACATCTTCAACTGCTGATCCTGAAATCTCTCTAATCCATATTATAGATGAAGATGAAGTCTGCAAAGCTGCAGATGACCCACCGACAGAAGAACCTGCAAGTTTCATC
This sequence comes from Papaver armeniacum, assembly GCA_023531295.1. Taxonomy (NCBI): domain Eukaryota; kingdom Viridiplantae; phylum Streptophyta; class Magnoliopsida; order Ranunculales; family Papaveraceae; genus Papaver; species Papaver armeniacum. The sequence goes on from JAJJWW010011653.1 coordinate 122,651, forward strand.
ACTCGAGAAGACTTGGAGCGCTTTTTAGAGGATCGAGGAAAACATAAGACATCATATGTCCATCGTCATCAACCTCCATATCCTACAGCTACGCAGAGAATTCCTCTTCCAAAAGGCTACACTTCTCGAACGTTCACACATTACAACGGAACATGAAATACTCGAGAACATGTCTCTCGAATCTTAGAATCATTAGCGAGCATGAACACACTCATGTCGTTCGTCTGAAGGAATTTTCAAAGTCTTTGACAGGTAGAGCATATACCTGGTATAACAACATAGCACCAGGAAGCATTGCCAGTTGGGAGAGATGATTAACGCTTTTACATAAAGTACTTCTTTATTTCAGAACAAGTCACTCTCTCTGATCTTGGAAGGATATTTCAAAGGAACAGCGAACATCCCAATGACTATGTGAAAAGGTTCAGAGTTCAAGCCTTGGACTGCCATGATCCTAACGTCACAGAACAACAACTTGTAGACCTGTGCATAAATGGGATGATCTCGGTCTACAGAGATTTACTGGAAAATCCCCGGTTCCAGACTTTCTCAGAACTTCACGAAGCGGCTAAGAGATTAGCAACTACTACACCTGCCTTACTGGAAAAGCAAACACCACTAAAGCCGAGGAACCACGAGAAACTCGAAGTAGCAGGCGTTTGATCAACAAGCAGTGCTATAACCTCCAACCCTCCACAAACGTTGTTGCAGATAGGAACAAATGGAAAGTCATGCCACAACACAAGCACGCTTCTCCATCTCCTCAGAAAGCACAAAAAAAGAGGGAGAACTTAACTTGGGGACTGAAGGAGTACACAGAGACCCTCTCTCGGTCAGAACTTTCACTCTCTCTGAACCACCCGTCAAGGAAGTAGTTTAATCCTTAATCGAGCATGTCTGTGAATTGCTGCATTGAACCACATCGTGTCAGGGAGACGTTTATCAATTCAAGAGACACTCCCTGAACCTCCAGTAACAGACAACAAGATGTATGACTGGGGACTTCTCACCACAGTCCATCTCAAAGGAAACAAATTCAAACGAGCGTTGATTGATGTTGGCACTGCTCTATCAACGGTATTCCTTTGAAAACTCTCAGAGCTGCTGGTATCACCCGACAAGAAGCTACTCATGCTCCAATCTCAATCATGGATCATGAAGGAACATCCAGAGATGCTTAAGGCTACATTACTCTCAAGATGAAGACGGAGAAAGCTCTGATTCAGAAGATTCAACAGATGTTCCATCAACAGAGCATTTAAAGCAATTCCAAACTATGATGGAGTTGAAATAAGAGCCCGAAGAGGATGCACTAGCATTTATCAGGAGATCCCGCACTCAGGAAAGTCTCATTCCTCCTCATACATCCATGTCATCTATTTTCAAATATGCTCTTCTAGTCAGAGGACTCAATCCTACCAGCAACTCTGTTATTATGAGACATTATGAATGGATAACTTCACCACACCAATATTTTACTAAATGGTTGAATCCGGAACCTCTTCAGATTGAGCATCTAACTAAGACTGAAATGATATCTAAACAAAATAAAGAACATCTCGGGTATTCTCCTATGCACGAGTGTCCACATATTCCACAAGCTTGGAAGGCTCCACAAACATGGAACCCCACTGGGATTCCGAATAAACATAAGATATTCAGAGCACAGACGGTCAGGTCTAACAAATTTCATGAAAGGAAATCAGCAAAGCAAGATTTTTGCTCCTCTGCATTCTTCAAGACTTGCAAAGCTTCTTTCTCCAACTTCAGCTCCTTGGTCAATCTAGCAACTGCAGCCTCTTTCTCCATCACAACATTATTGGGAAGGGTATGTTATTCTCAAAAGAATCCTTAATAATATTTATTTTCTGACCAAGCCACTTCACATTGAAGCTAAGTGTTCTCCAAGTTGTACTCCCAATCAAAGGGTATGTCTTAAGTAACAGTACTTCTAGCTTTGGTTCGTATGTCGTCTATGACACGCAAGATAGCTCCTACTTTCATTGTCAAGAAGTAAACATATTTGGAGTCTTAGGTAACGATGATATGACCGTACCACCCCCATATCTTTTCATACAAGCCAGCATATCCAGTACGCTGAATCCACCAACTAGTTCATGATACAGGAGTAACTCACTGAATGAAGGAGCAAAGGAAATACTTGTATTAGGGTATTCGTGCACCAGTCTCAATCATTGGAGCAGCTTTTTCTATCCATTGAAGCAGTTCTTCAATACTTAGCATGGTTTCTTCTATCCTTGAAGTGATGACGACCTTAGCTTCGGTTTCTTTAATAGTTTCAGTAACGACCTCCTCAGGTGCAGAAATGGTTGTGTCAGTTCTTTGATTCACAATATCGTTCATACCATCGCCATCAACTTGGTTATTCTCAACTTCATCATTCGACACCTAATATGATGATTACATGAGAATAGAGCGCTCTAAGCATATAAAGCAAAGGCAATCATAAATTCAGGATTTAAGTGATCTAACATCATCAAAGTTCTTCTTTATCCCTTCAAGACACAAGCAAATAACGTGAAGATACAAGAAAGACGTTTTACAAGCAAGTCTCTGTCTGAGTCGATTTTACGCTGCCCTGTAAAAGACGATGAACTGGGAGAAATTGTTAAGGAATCTAAGGTTGAGTCATATATCATTCTCTTTGTACGGATGTCCTCAACAACATATCCAAAATTCACATCAATTGGATAAGCGATCAAAACTATGCGGTCGAAACACTCAACTACATGACAACTGAAAATTTTCTGAAAACTTCATGGAAGTTTACTGTTTCGTCAATTTCGACTCCTAAACATGCTCAAAATCCAAAAAGATTATTCGGAAAATCTAGGAAATTTCATGGGCATAAGAAAACAGGGGCGGACCACAAAAATCCGACATCGGATGAAGATTCTACAGCGTTTTTGCTAAAAGGCTGAGTTCTAAATTTTCTGGTGACTTATTTCGGCAAATCTTTTCGTTCATTCATCAATGGAACTTCTCTACATTACAAACCTTACACGACTAAGGAACTTCTTCTCCCCACCGATCACACATCCAGAATGGGGACTGCCGCTGCTATCTGCCGCAACAACATTGATTCCCTGACAAAGCCACTTCACAGTAAAGTCATATTGTTCAGGAGAATTTGGGTTGAACTCCCAGTACACCTTCATCTTAGGGAGGTTCAACGCACCATATTTTGGTCTTTGTATCAAATCCTGACTTTATCCATGGTCTCATCATCAACGAGGGTCTCTAGAGAAATTTCTTCCATGGTCTCAACACCAACAAGGGTCCCTAGAGCAAATCCAACTGTGATCTCAGCATTAACAACGGTATCAAGAACAACATCCTGAAGACTGGCTTCATCAACTATCCATCCTCTGAAGTGTTCGGTGGATCACACTTCTCCAAGCACTAATGATTCATATCAAGCTATGAAGACATGAAAGTCTTCCCAAAGCTTGCACGACGAACAAGCACAAGCCGAAGTCTTCTACAAGATGTTATCATCACCTCTACAAATGAGAAACAACATACTTCAGGCCATAGGTTTACAAAAACGTACCAATGAGTGAGGAATGGGACAATACTTCCTTGATAAAATATGTTCGTCTATGCCTCTGCTACAACATACTAAAAGGGCGCATCAACCGGACATACGAGCAGAAAGATATGGCTTCCACACTCAGGTTTATGAAATCTGAAAATTTGCACGGGATTACAAGTTATGAATGTGCACGCGCCATTGACCGCCCTAGACACCTCCAACCCGAAGGATTATTTTTGCATATGATTCCTCATTCTATTAGCTTCGAAAGTTGGGGTCAATCATCAAATTAGACATCGTATGAAGTTTCAGCAATTTCCAGAGCGGATGATATGCAAGCAGAAATTTCTAGACATGATTCATAATACTCACAGTTGAGCGACGTCCCCTAGGTATTTCCACAAAGTATTTAAGCCTTGATATCTCCATATTTCTATAAATAAGAAAGAATAAAGAGAAGGAACGAAGATAAGATCCAACCAATACTGGGGACTGACAGTCTGCTACTGTGATACTGTGAGTCCCTCCATGATGGCTCCATAAGTTTCGAAGACGCAAACAAATGGATGTTTTTGCAGCAATGTCTTCGAGATGATATTCAGGATCATCATAGACAACATCCAAATGTTCATTTTCCTTACATTCAACATGGAAAACGATCTTGGCTAAACGTTCATCCTTCATACCGGGTGGATACGACTCAACTCTACGATCAACGGGTTCTCAGCTTTTCATCTTCGCCTCTCTTCTTCCTCAGCTGATCAAGAGGCGTACCACGAATCAACTCCCTCATCTCAGGACGATTCACCTTGGCATGAACATCAGAAAAAGTCCTCATCTTGGTATGGTATTTCCAGAATATTTCTCGGGAAAATCAGAGACACCCAGGATTCACCATTGTCTATTATGAAAAGCGTGGAGTCAAAACACGTTGGAAACAACACGTGCAAAACGGTAACAATCCAACTCTTATCTGTTTACAATTTCACTGACGATGGGTGATTTCAAAAACTTGCTCGTTTCTTCTGCAAAAACGAGCAGAAAATTCGTTATTAAAAAAATCAAAAATTGATTTTTCATAAAACCGTGAACATAGATTTCACTGAGTGAATATTCACTATTGAATTGTGGAAGTTCACACCAAGGCAATATTTCATCATAAATAATTGTCTACTTTTAATGGTTACTCAAAATCAATTTTTGATTTTCAACATATATATATATATATATATATATATAACGTGAATTACTCACGTGATTTATTTATTTTTTTAAAAATTGACGTGAGAAAAAACTCACGTGAATAATAGAAATCATGAATATGTCACGGATTTTTTGACAAAAAAAAAAAAAAAAAAACTTTTCCCTCGTACGATCGTCCGTCTTTGAAACGAGGATTTATTTCGATTTTGTGAAAACTCACACTTTTAAGATAAATTTTTGGTTTTCAAAAAATCTCATAAACAAAATTTTATCACTAGACACAGGTCTATAACAAAAAAAAAAAAAAAATCTCTCCTAAGTAAGGGATTATGCTCGTTTCTTAAACTAAGGAACGAACGTCCATTCCTGAAACAAGGGTTTTCTATAAAACTCACGCCTATATATGCATATGTATATATAATTTTGACATGAACAACTCATGAACAAGTTACAAGCTTCTTAAAAAAAAAAAAACTTAAAACATACGCCGTCTCGAGGTGGGTGAAACTTCAGTTCGTTCTCCTGCAGCTCGTAGAGGATGACGAATGCTAAACCCATCAAATTGGAGGTTCCATCACCAAATCAGCTACACCAATTTACGCTCGTTAGATGATGCTCTATCATGCTACTGAGACCTTTGTTCAGACCATGGTTCGTCCATACAATCGAAAATCTGGTAACGTTCTATCTTACGACTAAGTGCAATTACTTATTTCGTCTATAACTAGAAAATCACCATCCAGTGCTGACTGAGGAACATGATTGTCCCTCACTAAGCAGTGGACTTAATGTAGATGGTGGATTTTCGACAAAGGCTAAAATTCTAAAACCATAGTCTTACATATTCCTGATCCAGCAATTAGATGAGTATTGAGGCTCATGTCCCTCATTAAAGCATGAAAGCTCATGCTACAAGAATCTCTGACTGAGTATATTGTCTCTCAGAGCATACGTGAATATGCAGTCTCTCAACTGAGGCAACGACATATTTCATGAATACGGAGCAATTTCAAGAATTACTTCTATATAGAATCGAACGATTGGACGGCTCCTAGACAGCTTGTCTGCTAGTATAGAGCGATAACGTCTTCAGGACGTAACAATGTTTTCCATGACTATATAAAAGGAATATGACACTTCAACAAGCTCATATCGCTCAATTCTTGAATAATTAATGCTCCTAGACGACGTGCTAGTATAGAGCCATCAATTAATTATTCATAGTCACTAGATTCATTAACTGAATTCCTAGAAAATATTCTATGTTCTTTATAATATTTCATTACTTCAATTCATGGCTCTTCCCAGCAGAATTCCATGGGTTAGTAATAAATATTCAACGTACGGGCATCTGAGCCACACTATCGAGTAAGCCCCGACCAAAATGGTGCAAGTGTACTCAGCAATAATGCACTAACGAGCACTTGAATGCACGAACGAGCATTCAAAAATACGAAGGAACGATAAACCTATGCAAAATAGGAAGAAAAATAAAAATAATAATAAAATATTAGCTAAGGCGCTAGGGGACTGGGCCCACCGGCCGGCCGGTCATGCCGCCGTGGCCGGTCCCTCGCCCAATCTTCTATTTTATCATATTTCATTATTTTTTCTTTATCTCATGAAAATCCCTTCATTTGAACAAAACTCCTTCGTTTTAAGGAAACTCCTCAGTTTCATGGTGTTTCCTTTGTACCAAGGAAATAATATAAAATTAGGAAAAATGTCACGAGATCGGGTTCACTAGCCGGCCGGTCATGCCCTAGTTGTGGCCGGTCCCACACCTTGCGTTCCTTATTATTTTATTATTAATATTTCCTTCATCCCATGAAATTCCTCAATTTCAGGATATTTCCTTCACACCAAGGAAAGGATATAAAATTAGGGAAGGTTCACGGGACCAGGCCACTAGCCGGCCGACCATGCCCTAGCCGTGGCCGGTCCCACATGCCCCTTATTTTATTATTATTATTTTTTGTTTCCTTCATCTCATGGAAACTCCTTCACTTTAAGGAAACTCCTTCGTTTCAACAAACTCCTTGATTTCATGATATTTCCTTCAAATCATGAAAATAATATAAAATTAGGAAAAATGCCATGGGACCGGGCTTATTGGCCGGCCGGCCATGCCTTAGCCATAGTCGGTCCCACACTTTATGATTCCTTATTTTATTATTTCCTTCATCTTATGAAGTTCCTCAGTTTGAGCAAAAACCTTGATTTCTTCATATTTTCTCAAATGTTGCTCAAACCCGCATCAGAAAATATCAAAATTCTCAGGACTGAGACACGAACACTTTGGTGATGTGGCCATATTACATTTACCGACCAAGGTTGGCCTTTTGGTTTGCAAGAAGCCGTTCCCATATATTTTCAACATTTTGACCTAATTTGTTCACATTAGGTCTAAAACTCTTCCAAACAACTTGGAATTTCATCAAACGATCGTCAGTCGATCCCATGACCAACCAGGGCCGGTTCCATGACCCCTTGGTCGATCCCTCATTTTTTCATAATAAAGTTTTATTATCAAACGCTCAGACGAGCACTATTTTAATAAATGATTAAACCAACATTTAATCTTCCTTTCACCAACTGGTCTTCAAGAGACTTTGATATTTGCTCACTCGAGCATCTGGGCACTACATGGTCGACCTATCATCCCATGTAGCTGGTCCCTTCTTCACTCCGTGGTCGATTTTCAATAAATTATCAATTGATCAGCAATTGATCAAAATTAGGTTTTCGAATCCAAGGTTCATAGTTCCAGATTCAAACACTAATAATTTTATGTTGATCCCGTAATCAACACTTTAATTATCATACTCGGTTCAGTTTCTAGTATTTTAAATTAATATTTTTATTTGGTTCTGCTACCAATAATTCATAAAACGAGCAACATTTGCTCAGACTAAGGAATATTGGTTCAACTATCAATATTCAACAATTCTTCAAATGAGAAATATTTGCTCACCTTAACTATCAAAATTTATTTGAAAATTATACCTTTGTCTCAACAGACACGTTCAATTTATGAGTCCTAGAACATTTGCAAATCATGTTCGACTCAGCAATACAAAGACTCATCGTCTCATCAAGTCAACAACTGACTATCTAAAATCACGAGACGCCAATCGTGTCACATGGGGGATATCAACTAGGGTTTTGGTCTGGCAGTCTACAACACGTGTCATCCACGATGAGAATGTGAGCAAGTCGTGCAAACAGTTAGAGGAGTTAGCAAAGTAGTGGGTGGGCAATCAACCAAGTCTCTGCACGATGAGCAACTGGTTTTAACACGATTTCCCACTTCCCCACTCTTTGACTCCAGCAGCTGTCACACTTCATGGGATCAATGTGTCTATTACTTCTGGCAATATAAATAAGTCTCTGAACTCATGATTGAACATGACAGACAACATTCGTCTAACAGAAGAATTCTATCTAACAGAAGAATTCTATTGAACATGACAGACAACATTCACTCTCAAGAATTCGATCAATCTACCAGAACTTATTCGAACTCAACTGTTCGTTAAATTTGCATAAACCTTAAACACATTCATAATCCTTGATCACCATTGATCTCACACATTTCTCAGCTTTCCTCCTACAGATCGACGCATCCTCTCTTGTGACCGAATTGACTCTGGAACGACCATTGTCTTGGTTTAGGCCGGAGTCCTACAAATTGATCTCTCGAATTCAAAGCACTCCCTTTTTGTAGTGCATCTGTGTGAGGTTAAACAGTTTGCTCGGTTTGAGGAGTTTCCTCCGCACGGTCATCCCCTCAAAAACCAGTAAATCATTCTGCCCCATCTACAAAGGGAAAGACGCTTGCTCCGATTCTCTGGTGAAGGAGGTCTTTTCTGCTTCGTTGATTACTTCCGCTAGCTTGTTATCCTCACTATCTCCATATAGTTTCTTAACCATCTCCTCAAGTTGTTGGAGCTTAGCTTCAGTTGTCGTATCAGGTCTCTCATCTTGTCGGGGCTGATCGTCCTCGGATGTTGGGTCTTCGGGAGTGTTAGAGCATAGCTCGGTTGAACAAACCAAGCGTTGGTATGTCAAGTTTGGTTGTCATATTTTAGTGAATCAAAACTCAATTAAAGAGTCGCTTGATTATATACTAGAGACAACTTCGTATAGGTTAGGCTAAAAATATTAGGATCATGAGACATACAAGTATTACTCGAAGACTAGAAGAATGTGAAGAAGTAACAAGCTATATCGACAACGTCATCCTTCCTATTGAGGTTAGTAATACTTTGACTTGAACTATTTCATTCCCAACGTATCTTTCAAGTCATGCTATATATTGAAAACATAACTGCGAAGCTGTGAATGATTATACTCTAGTATACATAGTGTTAAGGAATTACAATACGAAGTATAACGCTTATCTTTTGAACTTCGTATATAAGACATCGACATAATCGTATGAATGCTATTGTGATTATGTGTATGGGTATGGGCGTAGATTTCGTCCTAGGAAACAATGTTTACATTTGTTTAAAGGAAGTACATTCATGAACTTGATTTATGAATCGAAAGGGAAACCACTAGGCTTATTGGTATTGTTATTCATTGCATATCTTTGGATTACCAATATGTGTGAGTTAGTACAACCGATCATAACTTGTTATGTATCTTGGTAAAACTAGTCACAATGCCTGACTTATGTATTGGTATGACTTTTATTAGTGTAACTGATCCTACGTAATCACCTAAGATGGTATGATCTATATTTGTAATTGGTGTGACCGATCCTAGTAATTGGTGTAAACGATCCTAGTAATTGGTGTGACCGATCACAAAAGAATGTGTAATCGATCCTTGTAATTGGTGTAACCGGTCCTGGTAATTGGTGTAACCGATCCTGGTAACTGGTGTAACCGATCACAAGTAATACCATGAGAATATGGTAACCAGTCCAGGTAATTCATGTAACCAATTTGGTAACTGATGTAACCGTTCCCAGTGACCATATTAAGGTAGAACCGATCCTTGTGTTTAGTAGAACCGTAAACCCATGATTAGTGTGTTGATTTGATCAATCGCATAGTTCTTGGAAATTAGATGAACCAGTTCTAAATTTGTTTGGAAGTGTGGTATAATCGGTTCCAAGATTGTAAATATGAAAAAGGATTTACAAAGAAATAAGATGTCGACATACTTTGAACATGTTCAATAACTCTTATCTTTTATTTTCAAAGATATTCCTTAATAACTCAAGGAGATCCTGGACCAAAATAAGTTGAGAATCTTTTAACTAAGATTGTTAATTTTATATGCTTTAAATTACCAGCAATTAAAATGCATATCTCTGGAAAATAAAAATTGGAAATGTGCATTTACTAATTGGAGATTTTCTAGTAGGATTTCGGTTAATTTTGGACAGAGCATTCTAGGAATTATGAAAACCAAATTTGGAAATATATTGCATCTTGATAATATTCAGTTTTGGAAATTCCTTGGTGTCCAAACTTCCTTGGTCTATAAATACCCAAGTTTGCATTTCGAGCAAACTATCCTAAGAGCCAGTAAAACTACCTTGTTGTGTTGTTACTGGTGGAACCATCTATTCGGAGAGGAAAGTACCCAGATTAGGCAAAATATCTTACGACCGCTCATTTTAAAGACTTCTGTGGGATCAAGAAGCTCTACGAGTACCGTTGGTGGGAAACTAGATAATTGCAGTTTATTTTAGTTTTCGATTGATTTGATTGACTAACGGTTGTTGAACTTTGATTGCACCGAGTTTGTTTATTCTTGAGAATCTTCTCTTCTGATATAAGATTCACTCAAACTAGATCGAAGTGTCAACGTGATCTTTAGAACTGTTTGTATATCTAAAGACGTCATGTGATAATCCATTGTCAACAGACTCCGTTTTGTGCGTGATTGATCACAATAGATTCAAGTTGTTGTGTGCAGGTGTTTATTGAAGATTTAATAAGATTTGAAGACGAAGAAGATTTCTGATTTGGGTTCATAATCTTTGGTGTGCACAAAACTTGATCGGCTGGGATCCAACTATAATCGGTCTATCTTTGATAGATTTAATTGATTAGTTGCGTAGATCGGCATCATTATATAGTATCTTGGTAGATCCTATTTTTGATTGCATAATCTAAACTCTGCTACTTTGGTAGTTGTTGGATAGATTGATCTAAACCCGACAAAGGAGTTTATTGGATTAAACAGAAGAGCCTATGTCTAACTCACATCACTGAGATTAAATAGAGTTGTTACCAAATATATTTGTTGTTACTTTACTATTTGGTATACGAACCAAAGGAATTGTTCCAGTGCGTGCACTTATTGAATGTCGTAAGCGCAGGGATACTGAAGAAACTAGGTGAACTATAGGTTTAGTTGCTTGGTCTCAACTATACGAAGTTGGTGCGATTTTGTATAGTGGCTTAATTCTGAGAGTATTCAATTTTGGACTATGTCCCGGGTTTTTTCTGCATTTGCGGTTTCCTCTTTAACAAAATCTTGCTGTGTCATTTACTTTTGTTTTTCGTAATTATAATTTTTGTTATTATAGTTTAAAGTAAATTACACAAACGTTAACTCCGTATTACTTTATAGTGATCCTATAGAGTTTGGTTAAGTCCAAACCTATTATCAAGTAATCACACTTTGATTGTTGTATTGTCTCGATCTCGTATCCATAGACTGTCACACAAAGTGTGAATACCGATTCATTGTATTATCTCGACTCAGTCCATAGACAATCACTTTCGGTATGAGGACTTAACTGTGGAAAAGTTTAAGATTGTGGTACATTTGGGTATCCTCGTCTTTTCAATTGGTATCAGAGAAGGCAAACACGAAGGGATCTAACAATCTGTGTTTGGTGCGATCCATCCTATAAGAAATGAGTCAAAATAAGAAAAGCAAAGCTAAACTTATGAAGAACTCAGTTAACGTTCATCAAGATGATGAGAATCTTGTCTCAGAAAAATTCAATGGAAATTGGTCTCATAAATCTTTTCGAAAATCAAGGAAAAAGTCTAAGACTAATAACTTGATTAAGGGTCAGGATTTTGATCAGAAAAGAATGAATCCAAAAACAAAGGAACATGTTTTGGATCCATCTCCAATCACAAATGGAAAATCTTCTGTTTCTAAAAGAGAAAAGAGATTTGATTCACTGGTTTGTCCAAGTTCTGAATTTCGTAAAATGTTGGAAAGGTTTTTCAAACATGTTGAAAATTATTCAGAAGAAGGAAAAATCATTGAAAGCCTAGATGATGGCTTAGAACTTATTTTTCAATTAAATGTAAGAATCTGTGAAGGAAAGAAAGAAACACTCAGTGTTCAAAGTAATCTAGCATATTATTTGGAACAAAAATTGGCCTTGTGCAATGAAGTATATCAACAAACTTCAGAGTGTGAAATTCTTACTCAATCGCTGGAGCATTCACAAATAAGGAACAAAATCCTTATAGAAGATATTCTTACAGAGACATGTCGAAAGGTATACCTTGATAAGTGTTTAAAAAAACATTTTCAACAGGGAATGGATACCTTAAAAGGACATATAGATTGTCTTGAACAAAAGACATCTGCAATCTGTTTAATGGCAGATCAAGATCACACGGGTTCGAATTCAAAGAACATGCCATCCTGGGCACAAGATATAATCAAGGATATAGCATCACGCAATATTCCTGGTAAAGTGGTTGAATCCGAAACCCACACAAGGGAACATAATCGTGTCCCTAAAAACAAGAAGGAAGAAGTTCCTCAAAAGGTACTTGGTGAGAAAAGTACTTCTCATCCCAACGCTTAATTGTGTTGGAAAGTGCATCCTTATAATGCCCAATCTTTTGATGTAAGGAAGCACAAGTACCTGGGCATCATGTATCCTGTAAATATATCTTATTCAACATAGAGATAATACACAATCTATATAAAGATATTTTATTGTCTTCATGAGTAGAAAAGTTGTCTTACAACAACTTTTGTAAACTGGAGTTTACTTGTCTAATGTATCATCTAATACTTGATCTACAAAGATCGATTCTTTCCTAAGAATCTTTAAATGGAATAACACCTTAGATGCGAAAATCTTTTCAAATCTGGCAAGAATTACTTATTTAAGGTTGGCACCTATGTTTGGTATGTATTTAAAAATTATTCTCGAGTATATGTACTCATCCTGTTTAGGAACTAATACTAAAGGATATATCCTCAAACCAGATCTCAAGCTAAAATTCTGAAAGCGTTGAGTGGAATGGCTTCTACTGAAACTATCAATCTTGATGATTCCTTCAAGAAATCTGGTTGTGAAGATAAAGGAAAAGAAAAGGAAGATGTGACTCATCTTCTTGTTCAAAACAGTTTGGATGCTAAAATTGACATTCTCAATCTTCGACAAGTCCTCCTCAGTACCATTGAAACACATCACAGACAGGCAGCATTACTAAGAATTGTTATCCGTAACCAAAGAAAGTTGATTAAACTTGGAATCGGTAATAGGGAGTATGCTCGGAATATTAATCGTAAGGTCAATGCCTTAGCCTGTGAACATAATCAAGGTACCGTGTGCAAAATCCGAGAAATCATTCGAGATGCAGTTGATGAAGATCCTGAAAAATTTGAGGAAATTGAAGATGATCTTTGAAAAATCTGTTTAAAGATTAAAATTAGCAACAAAATAGACATCAGTTTTTGATTTCTTACAATTATTGTGTAAGGTCTATTTCTGAATAAAACTATCTATTATCTATGAATAAAATTATTATTTTATAATTTTTCTTGTGATAGTTTTTCGATTACATAGCATGTGCTTGAACGCTTTATATTATTGCTATGTGTTATGGGATGTTTGATTTCGGTTTTCATAACCTTAATATTCGATCTCATATGATGTGTGAACCCTTATGGTTTGTGTGGCTTTTTGATTTAGAGGGATTAAGTTCTAGCCCATGTTGGTAGGATTTATCAAAGGATAATAAGGTGTTCCGATTGAAACTAATATGTGAAAAAGTCACAATTGAATTTTTGTTTAACATAAAAGCATATGTGTTTCGGGTTTTGAACTTTTGCTATTTGCATTAGTTAAAACCGATTCAACCTTTCTCTGGTAAAGGTTGTTGTTGTTGTTGTTCTTTTGTTCTTGCGAGAGGATTACAACATAATGGGGGAGAGTTCTAACTTGAACTTGCACTTAATGATATTCCTCCTCAGAAAGATGCGAAGAAGAGGAGAAGAGGATGTCGAATTTAAGGTAACGAATTTGTTAGTTAATCGTCTTCCTGTTTAAGAAAAGCGTGAGTTTCTTGCATATATTTTGCTTTTGCTTAACAAAATTCGGTACAATTGATGTTTATTCCATTATGTGTGTATGGATGTATGTTTGTGTATGATTCAATTGTTTCCGGTTAAGAAAAACTGGTTTGATATCTTTCTTTATTATTTGGTATCAATTGTTTTAGACTTAACGAAATTCGGTGCAACTGCTGTGCTTTAATGTCTATGTTTATTTCAATTGCACCGGTTAAGAAAAATAATTGTGCAAGTCAATTTATTTGGTTTATATGTATTGTTTATGGCTTAACAAAATACGGGATCATTTTTTTAGTCCAATTTGATTCCGGATAAGAGAAACTAAGTTAATTCTGATCTTAGTTAGACTTATCAAAAATAAAGGATTCGGTTATTCAAGTCTAATCGAATGCCTTGACAAGAAATATTAGTTAACTAACCTAGTATTTTTCTTGTCTAAAGTGAAAGGTCTAAGTTATTATCTGAATAATTAGTGCCTGATGAGAAAAATTAAGTTAATTCTGATCTTTATTTTGGTCTTATCGAAATAAGCGATTGTACTCATGCAATCGGTTTAGCAAGGGAACTAAGTTTTCTTAGTCAATTTGTTAAACTATTAGGGAAAATTGCTTCACGCAATTGTTTCCTTGATAACATATTAAAACCAAATTACTTGTAGTTTTGGTTTTGATATTGGTTATCTAAAGTGGTATGTGAAACCTTCGTGCTTAACTCTTATAGGTTGTACAATTCTCTTAGATTGTAAGATCCTTTCGGTTTTGGTATTTGCTCGGACCTTTGTCATTTTGTGACAAAAAGGGGGAGAAATATATGGAGTAAACAAGTGATTTGTAATCACTTAGGAAAGGACAATTGTGCTTAAACGTTATATCTAACGAAAGAGTAAAGCATTGACTAAGGGGGAGAAATACATCATATGATGATTGTAGTTATTTGGACTACAAAGGAAATAACAAAGATGTGAGGATTGAAAATCTACCTATCTTACCTTTAGGGGGAGTATTAGTTTTGTTATTTAAATGTTAACATCGACATTTATGGATTGAATGTATGCAGGGTATTGTGCTGTTGAAACTTGGAATCAAGCGTATGCATAATGAATTTTTGTGATTTGTTTATCCATATGATTGTAAGAGTTTTGTCACTAAAATTGACAAAGGGGGAGACTGTTAGAGCATAGCTTGGTTGAACCCACCAAGCGTTGGTATGTCAAGTTTGGTTGTCATAATTTAGTGAATCAAAACTCAATTAAAGAGTCGCTTGATTATATACTAGAGACAACTTCGTATAGGTTAGGCTAGAAAGATTAGGATAATGAGACATACAAGTATTACTCGAAGACTTGAAGAATGTGAAGAAGCAACAAGCTACATCGACGACATCATCCTTCCTCTTGAGGTTAGTAATACTTTGAATTGAATTGTTTCATTCCCAACGTATCTTTCAAGTCGTGCTATATTGAAAACATAACTGCGAAGCTGAGAATGATTATACTCTAGTATACATAGTGTTAAGGAATTACATTACGAAGTATAACGCTTACTTTTGAACTTCGTATATAAGACATCGACATAATCGTATGAATGCTATTATGATTATGCGTATGGGTATGGGTGAAGATTTTTTCCTAGGAAACTATGTTTACATTCGTTTAAAGGAAGTACATTCATGAACTTGTTTTATGAATCGAAAGGGAAATCGCTAGGCTTATTGGTATTGTTATTCATTGCATATCTTTGTATTACCAATATGTGTGAGTTAGTAGAACCGATCATAACTTGTTATGTATCTTGGTAAAACTAGTTACAATGCCTGACTTATGTATTGGTACGACTTTTATTAGTGTAACTGATCGATTCTACGTAATCACCTAAGATGATATGATCGATATTGTAATTGGTGTGACCGATCCTAGTAATTGGTTTAACCGATCCTAGTAATTGGTGTGACCGATCACAAAAGAATGTGTAATCGATCCTTGTAATTGGTGTAATCGGTCCTGGTAATTGGTGTAACCGATCCTATTAACTGGTGTAACCGATCACAAGTAATACCATGAGAATATGGTAACCGGTCCTGGTAATTGATGTAACCAATTTGGTAACTGATGTAACCGGTCCCAGTAACCATATTAAGGTAGAACCGATCCTTGTGTTTTGTAGAACCGTAAACCCATGATTAGTGTGTTGATTTGATCAATCACATAGTTCTTGGAAATCAGATGAACCAGTTCTAAACTTGTTTGGAAGTGTGGTATAATCGGTGCCAAGATTGTAAATATGAAAAATGATTTATAAGATGTCGACATACTTTGAACATGTTCAGTAACTCTTATCTTTTATTGTTCAAAGATATTCCTTAATAACTCAAGGAGATCCCGGACCGAAATAAGTTAAGAATCTTTTAATTGAGGTTGTAAATTTTATATGCTTTTAATTACCAGCAATTAAAATGCATATCTCTGGAAAATAAAAATTGGAAATGTGCATTTACTAATTGGAGATTTTCTAGTAGGATTTCGGTTAATTTTGGACAGAGCATTCTAGGAATTATGAAAACCGAATTTGGAAATATATTGCATATCTTGAGAATATTCGGTTTTGGAAATTCCTTGGTGTCCAAACTTCCTTGGTCTATGAATATCCAAGTTTGCATTTCGAGCAAACTATCCTAAGATCCATCAAAACTACCTTGTTGTGTTGTTACTGGTGGAGCCGTGTATTCGGAAAGGAAAGTAACCTAATTAGGAAAAATCTCTTACGACCGCTCGTTTTAAAGATTTCTGTGGGATCAAGAACCTCTACGAGTATCGTTGGAAGGAAACTAGATAATTGCAGTTTATTTTAGTTTTCTATTGATTTGATTGACTAACGGTTGTTGAACTTTGATTGCACCTAGTTTGTTTATTTTTGAGGATCTTCTCTTCTGATATAAGATTCACTCAAACTAGATCTAAGTATCGACGGGATCTTTAGAACTGTTTGTAGATCTAAAGACGTCTTATGATAATCCATTGTTAACAAACTTCGTTTTGTGCGTGATTGATCACAAGAGATTCAAGTTGTTGTGTGTAGGTGTTTATTGAAGATTTAAGAAGATTTGAAAACGAAGAAGATTTCTGATTTGGGTTCATAATCTTTGGTGTGCACAAAACTTGATCAGCTGGGATCCAACTATAATCGGTTTATCTTTGATAGATTTGATTGATTAGTTGCGTAGATCGGCATCATTATAGCATCTTGGTAGATCCTATTTTTGATTGCATAATCTAAACTCAGCTACTTTGGTAGTTGTTGGATAGATTGATTGATAGGTGTAGAATACACCTAATTTACTATCTAGTAGTTTATGCTTTCTTTGCTATTTTTCTTGTAAATTATGTATTTTACGCTTGTTTTGAGTTTTATAGCTACTATGGAGTCACACGGAGGAAAAGAAGAAGAAATCACCCAATTTGAGCCAAAAGGGCAAAAAGGTCATTTTACAGGCGATTGATATTTGGAGCCCAGAGGTGGTTAAGGGGCTCTCATTCAGGGTACCCCTTATCACTCAGCAGTGGGTGTTACTAACACTGGGTAGCCCTTATCCAGAGGATGGTTATGCTGGGTAGCATCCAATTGGGTCGGTCCTATCCATGGTTTATATCCGGATCCAAACCCGACCCGGATCCGTGTAATTATAACTGAACCTAAAATTGATTTCTCAATCATTTGCGTCTGAGAGTGAAAAGAAGAGAAAGGAAAGCAGCCATGGCTGCTGTTAAAATCGATAGAGCAGATAAATCGAGAGATGACCGAGAGACAGGGAGATCGAGTTATTAGAGCTGTCGTTGCTGGGAGATGAAAGTTGCCGCTGTTGTGAACCAGGAGAACAGATCGAGAGACCAAATAGAGAGCTAAGAGATGAAGAGATCGATGCTGCAATTGATTCAGATTGAGAGAAATTAATGGGTTTGTTGGTTGATAAATCGAGGAATTGAGAAGTAGATCGAAACACAGAAATCAGAGAGAAAAGGGAGGTGGCGCAGCCATGAGAGAAACGCATCCGCTGCCATTAAACCTGGTTGCTGTCGTTAATGGAGTAGATCGAGAAATTAATGAATTCAAGCTAGGGTTTTCCGTTATTGTTTCTGGTGGTGCTGTGAGATGGGTATGGTGGCGATTTGAAGACACAGAGAAGAGGGGATCTGTGAGATTGATTAGGTTAGAATCAGATGGGTCAGTGAAGCTGAATTGAAGATGTTGCAATGAAGTAGCTGTTGGTGGTCGAAAACAAGGAGATGCTGCTATGATTGGAAGCAAATGGGTCGAGACAAGGTGGTGATGCCTCTGTTACAGGGTATGAGAGAATGGCTGCTCTGATGGTGTCTTTGGTATAAAGAGCAAATGGGTTTTGTGGCCGGAAAAGCAAGACATATAGATGAAGAAATCAGGTGGTTGTTGAATGGGTTGCTGCTAATACAAAGAGACGAAGTTTGAGCTCGATAGATTTGTGGGAATTGTTGTTATAAACTGTGATGAATTGCAGCTCAGGGAGGATATGGTGGTGGTTCTCAATTTGTGGAAATTGAACATGGAACAAGAATGAGTTCTGGTGATGAAGACAGGGCAGAATTGATGCCGCTGTTGATTCAAGACGTGAAATTGATGAAGCTGTGAGTTATTGAATTAGATGTATGCTAGGAATGTCACAGGGATGGAGCTGAAGAGAGGCCTGATTTTGGCCGGGAAAACATCAGAAACAGCCGAAACTCGGCCAATTTTCCCCTCTGACGAGTTAACTCGGTGCCGGTGATGACCGTTCCAGACCGAGTCCGATGACCGATCTAGCTCTGCAACTCATCCGAGTAAGACCCAGTAAGACCATTAGGCGGAGCTGACTTGGCTGACTCTTTTCTGACTTGACTTTATTGACTGACGGTTTGACCTTTTGACCGTTAGTCTTAACGGAGGACTGACGGAATATTCCGTCGAATATTCCTTTGACGGAGAAATTTTCAGGTGGCCGGTGGTGAGGTTTTCCGGTCAAATTCCGGCCACAATCCCAGTTTTCCGGCGAGCAAAAATTCCATAATTTTCTATGGACTTCTCTCATGGGTGTGAAGACTTGGGCTAGGAATTGGATGGAGAATTGGACTCAAATTTGGAAAGAGAAGATGAAGAGTTGAGAAAAGCTTGGATTTGGAAATTGAATTGCAAAAGAAAAAGGATTCTATTCCTTAGAAGATTTGGAGAATATTGAAGCCTATAAATAGAGAAGTTTTCTACAACTTCTAGACCTCTCTCTACACAACACTTTTCTTTTCTTATTCTTTGTGTGAACTCCTTAACATGAGTAGCTAATTTTATTGATTGAGGATGAATTCCTAGTTCTTAATTTATGTTTTGAGTTTTTGTTTTCAATTCTATCTTGAGGTTTTTCACATGATTATCGTTTGTTTTTACTAATAGGAATGATCTTAAAGACATTCATGATTGATTGATAGATTGTTTGGGTGGCCAACTAAATTGATTTGTCGATTTAATCTAATGCTAGTGAAAGTTAGGGGATAAGTAATCGTTTCTTGACTCTTTACATAACTAGCAAACACGAAACCTTGCGGAGGGATTCCGTGGAGCGATTGTGTGTAAAAACAACGCTAGAAAGTGAACCAAGCGAACCGAGTTTAACTACTAGTACTAAACCTAAATTCATAAATCTTAATGCATTCAGGGAATTACATCTTGTAAGCGAACCTCAGGGTGGTTCTTTTGAATAGAATCTGATAACTAAGCGGACCTGTTACTCAGTGAAATTAGGGATTTTGGGGCTAGCTAAGCGTACCTGCTATCCTACGGTTGGTGATAATCTGTGACTAATAACAAGTAGAAAAGAACATAACTTGAATCATTGTTTTGCAACGAAGAAGGATTCCTTGGTCTTGTCTCTCTTATTGCTTTCAACTTTATCTTTTAATTGCTTTGTTTATTTTCTTTTTCTTTTTACACCCCCCTTTTGTGACAATTTTTACAACTAGAATCTCTTGCTCCTCGTGGGAACGAACTTGACTTCCATTATATTATTTTTAATTGAGTGGAAATATTGATTAATTTGATTGCACCTACGACACGCATCAAATTTTGGCGCCGTTGCCGGGGAGCAACGGATGATTTTAGTTGTTTTTATTTTTCTTTTTGGTTTATTCTTGCTTTGTTAGATTCTATACCGTATCTAACTTAGTTTTTGAATCTTATTTCAGGTATCGGTTTTCCATGTATGGTGGACAAGAGCAAGCATATTACAACAATCAATACGGTTTTCAACCTCAACATTATGACAACTTCCAACCATCCTTAGGATACAATCAAAACCAATCTTTTGGCTATGATCAAATTCCTATAGAACCTTATGGATATTCTCATACATATCAACAACCTTATGACGGGTATGTAAGTGGACAATCACAAGGATGGGAGGATAGTTTTGTTTATGATCAGAAATTCTCTAGTTTTGCAGATAAGATGTCTGCCATGATTGGGGATCTTCAACAAAAGTTTCAAGAATCACATCGAGAAATTCAAAGGAATTCGGAGAAAATATACGAACAAATTAACCAACCTTTGGAAACTTTTGAAGACGCTAGTGTAGCTTACTCGAGCCTTGATCTTAATAATGATCAAACACCTATTCAAAAGGTAGAGCTTGAGGAAGATGCATTTATTGCTTGGAAAAAATTTCTTAGGGAAAGATGGGAGTCCGCGGAAGTGTATGAACGTTGCAACGATGAGGAAGTTATTCCAACTCCGGATCATAATAACGATCCTTCACCTATTCAAAAGGAGGAGTTTGGATATCACTTACCTATTGTTGTAAACGAAGTAACACCCTCACAAGAAGATCTTACAATTTATACCGAGGAAGATTATATGAGGGAAGAATGGCCCGATTCCGATGATGAGAATGTTGAAGAGATGATGCTAGAGGATGAAACCACATTCATTGATTTTGTGGAAGACCCAATTGAACTTGCGAATGATTTTAATGATGCCGAGACTTTGGTTAAGGTAGAAAACGACGAAGAATGGTTGCAAGGTTTAATAGAGGACCACGATATACAAGAGGTAAGTAATTCACTCGAATTTTTTTAAGGATGAAGAGGATTCTATAATACAAGAGATTGTGCAAGGTTTGTCTAACCCTTTGCCTATTGATTCTTCTCCTTCACCTCTTATTGGTTTGGATGTATGTGCTTCGAAAGTATTTTTGGATGATTTTGTTTCTAAATATCCACCATTGGAAACACTTGATTCTAACACTATGCAGGTTTGCCAAGAGGAATACATGGAAGTTCCCGAATTCTATGTTCTTTATACACTTCCGAGTGTGGACGAGAATAAGTGTGGGGGAAATTTCTATCGAGCGATAATTTCACTATTGTTTTCTTGTGCTAATATTTGTATGGAGTTATTGTTTGCAAAACAGGTATTATGGGTGGATCCCCAAATTTTCCGATTGTTAGTATATGGGGAATGAATCTTGCAAGAGCCAAGTCGGGCCGTCGACTTTAAAACAAGCGCTTAATGGGAGGCAACCCATAGGTTTTGTATTTCTTATCTTTTTGCTTTTTGTTATTTCTTTTTCTTGTTTCTTATCATGTTAAAATTTCCCACCTTGACTTTACTAGGAGGATTCAATTACATTGAGGACAATGTAAGGTTTAAGTGTGGGGGAGTGGTTAAGCATGTTTTTAAAACAAAAATTACAAAAAAATTGAAAAATTTTGAAAAAAAAAAAAAGTTTTTCATAAAAACTCCAACTTTTAAAGATTTTAGAGTCACTAGCATATTTCTAGGTATGTTTACATAGAGATTTTGACCGACATAATTGAACTTGGAAATGTTAGAGAACTACATTCGGATTTCTTGCTTGTTTGAGTGTTAAATAATGGATTTAATCATGCCGGTGATGCGAATTTGGTGCAGGGAGAAGGGCATTATTAGAGTTGCTGATCAATCATTAGTGGAGACTACCCGTATTCATATCATGAGAGGCACCGACCAGAATTCTTCCATCTACTAAAGAGCTTCTTTTGAGTGTGTGTCACCGTACGTTAATTCCGGGTAGAATGGTGATCTACCCAACCTCCCACCAATAGAAGCACTACTCTTTGATCTCTTGAGTGCTAATTTTGTCAATCATGAGGGTGACGTCTATAGATGAAAGCTTCCTTCTTGTAGTTCGATTTGCAGTTAGCACCATTCTCTCTCTCGACAACAACGGATCCATAGAAACACTCTCATCATCAACAAGGAGCGACATCAAAATCTACAAGGAAAGTTGGAAAAGTTTAAGGTTTATAAGCAACGGAATGAGAAAAGGAGCAAATTTCAAAAACAAGTAAAGCAACAATACAATGAGCATAATTATACATACAAGTATGAAGACTTATTCATAAAAGCGAAGAAAATTAAAAGGTGAGAATTTTTGAAAGTTTATGATTTCAAAGACGATACAAGTTGTGAAGAATCAAGTGGTAAAATACTTCTTCCACGGCCATGGTTTATTTTGTATTTAATTTCTCTTGTTTGAAAAAAAAAAAAAAAAAAAAAAAAAAAAAAAAAAAAAAAAAAAAAAAAAAAAAAAAAAAGAGAAAAACACAAGAGAAATATTTGTTCTTATTTTTATTGAATGAGCCGTGGGGAAGGAAAATTTATAAGGAAGTTTCAAGCGACAAGGATTTTAAGGTACAAGAGTTAAAAATTGTCAAGGATTTATGAAATTCGAGAGTTTATCATCAATAGTTGAAACCGAAGACGAAGACCAAGAAGATAAAGACGAGGAGCGGAAGACGTTTCTATTGGATGCCGTGAGAGTGGTGTTATCATAATTGGCGATCGGATGTGAAGGTGAGTAAGTAATCTCATCCTCGATAATAATGGTTGATTTCCTTTCGTAGAGATCGTCAGAAAAATGGTTTTTCAAAATATTAAAAGATGTGGGTTTTTAAAAAATATTTCGGAAGTTGTCCTTCCCACCATTCAACGTGTCGCAGGAATTCTCTCTTCATTCCTACCTGCACACATGTGAGAACCATAAAAAAGCCGTCTTTTTGAGTGCAATTATCATAAAATCCTTTTTGGTGAGGCAGAAGTCGAGGCGAAATGCTTATTGATCGTTTCTCAAACACGCGTTCTCTCATTATGGTGTGGTTATTTCTCACTCAACATTTAAGAATGAGAATATGTTCTTTAGTATTTCTAACTTCTTATTACTAGCATGCAGAAACTCTATGTCCTCATAACTCTTTGGATGCTTGGGACGCTTGAACGCTTTGAAGTTGTGAGTTTTTAGTTTGATTTGCTCGAGGACTAGCAAAGTCTAAGTGTGGGGGAATTTGATAGGTGTAGAATACACCTAATTTACTATCTAGTAGTTTATGCTTTCTTTGCTATTTTTCTTGTAAATTATGTATTTTACGCTTGTTTTGAGTTTTATAGCTACTATGGAGTCACACGGAGGAAAAGAAGAAGAAATCACCCAATTTGAGCCAAAAGGGCAAAAAGGTCATTTTACAGGCGATTGATATTTGGAGCCCAGAGGTGGTTAAGGGGCTCTCATTCAGGGTACCCCTTATCACTCAGCAGTGGGTGTTACTAACACCGGGTAGCCCTTATCCAGAGGATGGTTATGCTGGGTAGCATCCAATTGGGTCGGTCCTATCCATGGTTTATATCCGGATCCAAACCCGACCCGGATCCGTGTAATTATAACTGAACCTAAAATTGATTTCTCAATCATTTGCGTCTGAGAGTGAAAAGAAGAGAAAGGAAAGCAGCCATGGCTGCTGTTAAAATCGATAGAGCAGATAAATCGAGAGATGACCGAGAGACAGGGAGATCGAGTTATTAGAGCTGTCGTTGCTGGGAGATGAAAGTTGCCGCTGTTGTGAACCAGGAGAACAGATCGAGAGACCAAATAGAGAGCTAAGAGATGAAGAGATCGATGCTGCAATTGATTCAGATTGAGAGAAATTAATGGGTTTGTTGGTTGATAAATCGAGGAATTGAGAAGTAGATCGAAACACAGAAATCAGAGAGAAAAGGGAGGTGGCGCAGCCATGAGAGAAACGCATCCGCTGCCATTAAACCTGGTTGCTGTCGTTAATGGAGTAGATCGAGAAATTGATGAATTCAAGCTAGGGTTTTCCGTTATTGTTTCTGGTGGTGCTGTGAGATGGGTATGGTGGCGATTTGAAGACACAGAGAAGAGGGGATCTGTGAGATTGATTAGGTTAGAATCAGATGGGTCAGTGAAGCTGAATTGAAGATGTTGCAATGAAGTAGCTGTTGGTGGTCGAAAACAAGGAGATCTTTCTTTGTGATTGGAAGCAAATGGGTCGAGACAAGGTGGTGATGCCTCTGTTACAGGGTATGAGAGAATGGCTGCTCTGATGGTGTCTTTGGTATAAAGAGCAAATGGGTTTTGTGGCCGGAAAAGCAAGACATAGAGATGAAGAAATCAGGTGGTTGTTGAATGGGTCGCTGCTAATACAAAGAGACGAAGTTTGAGCTCGATAGATTTGTGGGAATTGCTGTTATAAACTGTGATGAATTGCAGCTCAGGGAGGATATGGTGGTGGTTCTCAGTTTGTGGAAATTGAACATGGAACAAGAATGAGTTCTGGTGATGAAGACAGGGCAGAATTGATGCCGCTGTTGATTCAAGACGTGAAATTGATGAAGCTGTGAGTTATTGAATTAGATGTATGCTAGGAATGTCACGGGGATGGAGTCTAGAGGCCTGATTTTGGGAAAACATCGAAATGTAGAAACTTGGCCAATTTTCCCTCGACGAGTTAACTCGGTGCCGGTGATGATAGTTGCCTGCACCGAGTCCGATCGATCTAGCTCGCAACTCATCCGAGTAAGACCCAAGTAAGACCATTAGGCGGAGCCGACTTGGCCGACTCTTTTTCGACTTGACTTTATTGGTGACGGTTTGACCTTTTGACCGTTAGTCTTAACGAGGAGGACGGAATATTCCGTCGAATATTCCTTTGACGGAGAAATTTTGGTGGCCGGCGGTGAGGTTTCCGGTCAAATTCCGGCCACAATCCCGTTTTTCCGGCGAGCAAAAATTCCAGGATTTTCTATGGACTTCTCTCATGGGTGTGAAGACTTGGGCTAGGAATTGGATGGAGAATTGGACTCAAATTTTGAAAGAGAGAAGATGAAGAGTTGAGGTGGCCGGCGGTGAGGTTTTGCCACAAGAAAAGCTTGGATTTGGAAATTGAAAGAGAAATTGAGAAAAGCTTGGATTTGGAAAAAGCAAAAGAAAAAGGATTCTATTCCTTAGAAGATTTGGAGAATATTGAAGCCTATAAATAGAGAAGTTTTCTACAACTTCTAGACCTCTCTCTACACAACACTTTTCTTTTCTTATTCTTTGTGTGAACTCCTTAACATGAGTAGCTAATTTTATTGATTGAGGATGAATTCCTAGTTCTTAATTTATGTTTTGAGGTTTTGTTTTCAATTCTATCTTGAGGTTTTTCACATGATTATCGTTTGTTTTTACTAATAGGAATGATCTTAAAGACATTCATGATTGATTGATAGATTGTTTGGGTGGCCAACTAAATTGATTTGTCGATTTAATCTAATGCTAGTGAAAGTTAGGGGATAAGTAATCGTTTCTTGAGTCTTTACATAAGTAGCAAACACGAGACCTTGCGGAGGGATTCCGTGGAGCGATTGTGTGTAAAAACAACGCTAGAAAGTGAACCAAGCGAACCGAGTTTAACTACTAGTACTAAACCTAAATTCATAAATCTTAATGCATTCGAGGAATTACATCTTGTAAGCGAACCTCGGGGTGGTTCTTTTGAATAGAATCGATAACTAAGCGGACCTGTTACTCAGTGAAATTAGGGATTTTGGGGCTAGCTAAGCGTACCTGCTATCCTACGGTTGGTGATAATCTGTGACTAATAACAAGTAGAAAAGAACATAACTTGAATCATTGTTTTGCAAAGAAGAAGGATTCCTTGGTCTTGTCTCTCTTATTGCTTTCAACTTTATCTTTTAATTGCTTTGTTTATTTTCTTTTTCTTTTTACACCCCCCTTTTGTGACAATTTTTACAACTAGAATCTCTTGCTCCTCGTGGGAACGAACTTGACTTCCATTATATTATTTTTAATTGAGTGGAAATATTGATTAATTTGATTGCACCTACGACACGCATCATTGATCTAAACCCGACAAAGGAGTTTACTGGATTAAACAGAAGAGCCTTTGTATAACTCATATCACTGAGATTGAATAGAGTTGTTACCGAACAGATTTGTTGTTCCTTTACTGTTTGGAATACGAACCAAAGGAATTGTTCCAGTGCGTGCACTTATTGAACGTCGGAAGTGCAGGGATACTGAAGAAACTAGGTGGACTATAGGTTTAGTTGCTTGGTCTCAACTATACAAAGTTGGTGTGATTTTTTATAGTGGCTTAATTCCGATAGTATTCAATTCTGGACTAGGTCCCGGGGTTTTTCTGCATTTGCGGTTTCCTCGTTAACAAAATCTTATTGCGTCATTTACTTTATTTTACCGCAATTATAATTGTTGTTATGATAATTTAAAGTAAATTACACAAACGTTAACTCTGTATTACTTGAGTGTGATCCTATAGAGTTTGGTTAAGTCCGAACCTATTATCAAGTAATCACACTTTGATTGTTGTATTGTCTCGATCTCGTATCCATAGACGATCACACAAAGTGTGAATACCGATCTATTGTATTGTCTCGACTCAGTCCATAGACAATCACTTTCTGTAAGAGGACTTATAGGTGGAAAAGTTTAAGATTGTGGTATATTTGGGTACCCTCGTCTTTTCAGGGAGGGCCATATCCCATTCTTGGATTAAAAGTAGGTTCGGGTACATGCCTCTGTTACCGAGGTGGATCAAAAATATGTTCTGATCGGGTCAAGGTGTGATCGCTTGATGCTCCTCGGCTAGACGATCCTCGCGATCTCGATCCTTGATTCCGAAGTCAATGATTCTCTTGTTCAAGTGTTATATTTCTTCTTTGCAACTCCCTTATGAATTCTTCTTGTCTCCTTTGATTTGCCAATATATCTAGCAAGGTATGGTCCGTACTCTCGTGGCTAGATAGATCATGGGGGTAATTTCCTGGTACAATTGGTGCTACCTGCGCCACTTGTGGTGCTCGTGTTGCATTCCTTTTTCCTAACCGAATCTGCCGAAGTCACTCCTCTTAAGCATGCATCCTTGCATGTTGTCGCTCCTCTTGTGCTAACAGCAGTTCCTCATCATCCTCAGTGTTGGATACTGTCATTCCATATATCATGTTCTCTGGCCTCCTGTGGTTTGGTTCAATACGTCCTAAGAGAGTGTTGTCATCGTCCTGACCCAAATTAACTTCCTCATTTACTGTTGTCATTCCCACTGTAGGTGCTAAAATCTCCCCGGTCACTGCCTGTGGCTGCTCTCTTACCGTGAGTAGGTAACTCCTTCTTTCATGTTGGTCCCTACTACCGTTCGATTCCTCATAATCCTGACAGTTCCCGAAGCACTTGTTATCGGGTCGTGTCTGCTTTCCACTCGATGGTTATTACCTACAATATGAAACGAATGACACCTCACTTTGAACTGTTTTCGAAAAGTTTAAAAACAAGGTAAAAGTTTTTTCATCCTGACAGTCCTTATATTCAAGTACGATTCTCCCACTTTTGTCATACTGAACTCAGCAAATTAGTTTGTATGACTCTAATAATACTTTTGTAAACGGGTTAATGATCGGTCACTATCCGTACTTTCCTTAAACATTAATCATTGTTTGTCCTAACATTCTCTTTGCAAGGTGACACTACTTAACCGTACATGTGGCCGGAAAAGTAACTTTAACCAAAAACAAACATAACGACTTCCTTCACTGAGACTTGATAGAATCATCATTCTTAAATTGAGATTTTTGAATGCGTAAGTTTATGATAATAACGATTCGCCCCTTTAATGGTTTTCTTCGAGTTCGTCAAGGATAATATTACCTTGGAACTTTTGGTTTTCCATTTGACTCAACACTTACTTAAGCTTAAATAGAAAGTAATACCCGTTCTAATCTTTTCAAGAAAATATAGCGACTGTTGCCCTCAGCACTCCAACTCATCGTCGTTGAGCCGAGTTACTGATGACAGTGTTACGATCCGATGATGTCGCTTTCACAGATTTAAAGGTTTTCAGTTTTTCTAAACACAAAAATATTTTGTTCATCTTCAATCAGTGAGCAGAAGTTTCTTGTAGCGTCAACCAAAACATCGCAGATGCTAATTTGGGAGCTTTAAGATGCTTTCTAACAACTCACATATTTTGAGGAACTTTGAATATAATACCTCTTTTGTAGCTAAAAATCAAACTCTAAACCTGAAATCAAAAATAGTTTAAAAACGTGAAAAGTTTGAAATCGAAACCCATAATGGTTTTTCATCTATTTAAGTGATCAAAACTTCACAAACTGACTATGAGAATTCATCTTTAGCTTCAACTATCATCATAGATGATTAGTAGTTTAAGATTTTACTTTTTATAACGATGTTCAAGGTATCTAAAGATGTTACTCATCCCCTTAGTCGGCGCCAAAATATAGTTGTAAGAAGTTATACATTCTACAACTAACATTTGAAATGAAGTAATCGCAAGATAAGCAAGTAAAGAGAAACATTTGAACACAAGATATACGTGGTTCGGCATGATTACCTACGTCCACGGGGGTGAAAGGATGTGTAGATGGAGCAAAACGAGTTGTTGGTTTTTAAGGAATTGAGGAAACGACCGTGCAGAGGAAACTCCTTGAACAGAGCGAACTGTCTAACCTCACACAGATGCACTGCAAAAAGGGAGTGCTTTGAATTCGAGAGATCAATCTGTAGGACTCCGGCTAAACCAAGATAATGGTCGTTCCAGAGTCAATTAGGTCACAAGAGAGGATGTGTCGATCTGTAGGAGGGAAGTTGAGAAATGTGTGAGATCAATGGTGATCGAAGATTATAGGTTTGTTGTGTATTCTGCGTGAAGAAATAAGATAAGTTTTGATTGATTGAATTTTTCTATGTTGAGAGTAATTGCTCATACATCGAGTTCTTAATCTCTTGTTGTTTGTTGTTTCAATCATGATTCAGAGACTTATTTATATTGCAAGAATTGTAAACACCTTGATCCCATGAAGTGTGATATTTGCTGGAGTCACAAAGTGGGGAAGTGGAAATCGTGTTAAAACCAGTTGCTCATCGTGCGGAGACTTGGTTGATTGTCCACCCACTACTTTGCTAACTCCTCTAACTGTTTGCACGACTTGCACACATTCTCATCGTGTATGAACACGTGTACCGTAGGCCACCAGACCAAAACCCTAGTTAATATCCCCCATGTGACACGATTGATGTCTCGTGATTATGGAGTCTGCAAGGCATACATGTATTTAATTAGTCAGTTGTTGACTTGAAGAGACGATGAATATTTGTATTGCTGAGTCGAACATGATTTACGGTTATTCTAGAACTCATGAGTTGAACGTGTCTGTTGAGACAGAGGTATAATTGTCGAATGAATGTTAATAGTTTTAAGATGAGCAAATATTGCTCATTCAATGAATTGTTGAATATTGATAGTTGAACCAATATTGCTAGTCTGGGAAAATATTGCTCATTCAATGAATTGTTGAATATTGATAGTTGAACCAATATTGCTAGTCTGGGCAAATATTTCTCATCTGAGCAAATGTTGCTCGTTTGATGAATTATTTGGTAGCGAGACCAAATAAATATTAATTTAAGATACCGGAAACTGGACCGAGTATAATAATTAAAGTGTTGATTATGGGATCAACATAAAATTAATAGTGTTTGAATCTGGAATTATGAACCTTGGATTCGAAACCCTAATTTCAATTGATGATTTATTGAAAATCAACCACGGAGTGAAGGATGGACCGTCTACATGGGATAATGGACCAATCATGTAGCGCCCAGATGCTCGAGTGAGCAAATACCAAAGTCTCTTGAAGACAAGTTGGTGAAAGGATGATTAAATGATGGTTTAATCATTTATTAAAATATTGCTCGTCTGAGCGTTAGATAATAAAACTTTATTATCAAAAAATGAGGGACCAACCAATGGGTCGAGGAACCGGCCCTGGCTTTTCATGGGATCGACTGACGATCGTTTTGTGAAATTCCAAATTGTTTGGAAGAGTTTTAAACCTAATGTGAACAAATTAGGTCAAAATGGTGAGAATGCGTGGGACCGGCTTCTTGCAAGCCAAAAGGCCAACCTTGGTCGGTCATGGTAATATGCCCATGTCACCAAAGTTTTTGTGTCTCAGTCCTGAGAATTTTGATATTTTCCGATGCGCGTTTGAGCAACATTTGAGAAAATATGAAGAAATCAAGGTTTTTGCTCAAACTCAGGAACTTCATAATATGAAGGAAATAATAATAAAATAAGGAGTCATAAAGTGTGGGACCGGCTATGGCTAAGGCATGGCCGGCCGGCCAATAAGCCCGGTCCCATGGCACTTTTCCTACTTTTATATTATTTTCATGATTTGAAGGAAATATCATGAAATCAAGGAGTTTGTTGAAATAAAGGAGTTTCCTTAAAGTGAAGGAGTTTCCATGAGATGAAGGAAACAATAAAATAATAATAATAAAATAAAGGGCGTGTGGGACCGCCCACGGCTAGGGCATGGTCGGCCGGCTAGTGGCCCGGTCCCGTGAACTTTCCCTAATTTTATATCTTTTCCTTGGTGTGAAGGAAATATCATGAAATTGAGGAATTTCATGGGATGGAGGAAATAATAAGAATAAAACAATAAGGAACGCAAGGTGTGGGACCGGCCACAACTAGGGCATGACCGGCCGACTAGTGAACCCGGTCCCGTGACACTTTTCCTAATTTTATATTATTTCCTTGATACAAAGGAAACACTATGAAACTGAGGAGTTTCCTTAAAACGAAGGAGTTTTGTTCAAATGAAGGGATTTTCATGAGATCAAGGAAAAATAATAAAATATGATAAAATAAAGAATCAGGCGTGGGACCGGCCACGGCATGACTGGCCTGCCGGTGGGCCCAGTCCCCTAGCGCCTTAGCTAATATTTTATTGTTATTATTTTTCTTCCTATTTTGCATAGGTTCATCGTTCCTTCGTATTTTTGAATGCCCATTTGTGCATTCAAGTGCTCGTTAGTGCATTATTGCTGAGTACACTTGCACCATTTTGGTCGGGGCTTACTCGATAGTGGCTCAGATGCCCATACGTTGAATATTTATTACTAACCCATGGAATTCTGCTGGGAAGAGCCATGAATTGAAGTAATGAAACATTATAAAGAACGTAAAATATTTTCTAGGAATTCAGTTAATGAATCTAGTGACTAGACATAATTAATTGATGGCTCTATACTAGCACGTCGTCTAGGAGCATTAATTATTCAAGAATTGAGTGATATAAGCTTGTTGAAGCGTCATATTCCTTTTGTATAGTCAGGGAAAACATTGTTACATCCTGAAGACGTTGTCGCTCTATACTAGCAGGCAAGCTGTCTAGGAACCGTCCAATCGTTCGATTCTATATAGAAGTAATTACTGAAATTGCTCAGTATTCATGAGGTATGTCGTTGCCTCAGTTGAGAGACTGTATATTCACGTATGCTCTGAGAGACAATATACTCGTTCAGAAATTCTTGTGGCATGAGCTTTCATGCTTCCATGAGAGACATGAGCCTCAATACTCATCTGATTGCTGGATCAGGAGCATGTAAGACTATAGTTTTACGATTTTAGCCTTTGTCGAAAATCCACCATCTACATTAAGTCCCATGCTTAGTGAGGGACAGTCATGTTCCTCAGTCAGCACTGGATGGTGATTTTCTAGTCATAGACGAAAATAAGTAATTGAACTTAGTCGTAAGAAAGAATGTTACCGGATTTTCGATTACATGAGAGAGCCATGGCTTGAACGAAGATCCCAATGGCACGATAGAGCATCATCTAACGAACGCAAATTGGTGTAGCACCGCTGATTCGGTGATGGAACCTTGGTCGATTTAGGATTCACGGGTTCGGGCCCAAGAAAGGAAATCCTTGTGGAATTAGGATTTGGAAATAAAATTTGATATAAAAGGGATAAATACCTTTTTTTTTTTATTTCTTTCTCCCACGACCGACCACCACCTTCATCTTCTTCCCCCTTCACGTCTGAGCATCAGGAGAAAGCAGGAAATTTCTCCGGAGCTCGTTGCCACCGTCTGTCGCTGCCACCGTCCGACCATATTCCGTCCGGCACCGACCAGGCAAATAATTTTTTTTTATTTTTTTTTGTTGTTTCATGAGTTTTTCATGCTTTTTTATGTTTAAAATTACATATATATGTGCATATATAGGCGTGAGTTTTGCAGAAAACCCTTGTTTTAGAAATGTACGTTCGTTCGATCGTTAGTTTAAGAAACTAGCAATAATCCCTGACTTAGGAGAGATTTTTTTTATATAGACCTGTGTCTAGTGATAAAATTTTGTCTATGATCTTTCATGAAAACCAAAACTTCATCTTGATGTATGAATTTTCATAAAATCGGAGTAAACCTTCGTTTCAAAGACGGACGATCGTACGAAATAAAAAGATTTTTTTATAAAAAACGTGACATGTTCACGATTTTTTTTTATTTACGTGAGTTTTGCTCACGTCTAAAAATATAGTATATACATATTTTTTTTAAATTACGTAAGTAAATCACGTTTTTATATATATGTATATATATTATTTTGTTGAAAATCAAATTTTGATTTTGAATAATCATTAAAAGTAAACAATTATTTATGACGAAATATTGCCTTGGTGCGATTTTTTCCATAACTCAGCGGTGAATATTCACACAGTGGAAAAATTATGTTCATGATTTTATGAAAAATCAGGTTTCAAAAATTTAAGTTTTGCTAAATTTTTGTAGGTTCGAAGAAGTGAGCAAGTTTTGAAGTGTTAACTCTTGCATCAGATTCATCACTATTGTTAGTGGAATCGTAAAGAGGTAAGAGTTAAGAATTACCATTTTATGTATGTTGTTACCGATGTGTCTTGACTCCACATTCTTCGTAACAGATAATGGTGACTTCCAGCGACCATTCTTCAAGTTCCTCTGAGGAGTATTCTGACACGTCCAAGCCAGAGATGAAAAGCTCTGCAGATGCTCGTGCTGAGGCGGCTCAGTCTCTAAAGAGGGCTGAAAAGTTGATAAATGGAATATCCATGGATAATCTGAAAGTTGTTCGTGATAGGCTTTTAAAAATAAAAGCCGAAGATGAAAAGCTTGCAGCTTATCAAAAATGGCGCCGACTTCAACAAACACAACTAGCAGCTGAGGGCGAAGTTCAATCTCGTGTTGATGGTGTAACTTCAGACTCAGACGCTGAGGAAGTTGAATCCATATGGACGCCTAGAGAACGTAGAATTAGGCCATATCCACCTGGTAGGGAATCTGAATGATTGGCTGAGTCTGATTTTCGAGCTGAATGCGAAGAAGATGAATATTTAGACGCAATGTATGGCGATCCCGAGGATCAGTTGGAAGAAGTCCCCAATGAGAGTTCCGACAATGACTCCAAGGAAGAGCATGAACAGGACTCCACGGAGGACGGTGAAGATGACGAATCTGATGAATCTGACGATTGGTCTTACTTGCAATCTTCTTGAATATTTGAACGTCCTTTTAGTTTTTAGTCTTCATAGTAGATGTCTCTTTAATCGTTCGAGCAACTTTACTTCAGAATTAGGATTTTCTTTTTGAATGAAAAACCCTTTTATTAATATTCGCTCCTTTGTCTTATGCTGCTGATTAAGTTAAATGACGTGAACCAATGTTCATGCACAAAAATCCATCATAATCCCTTGGTAGACTCCAGTAATATCTTCCTGTGAAGAGCACTAGAATGTGCGAACGCCACGTGGATTGGGAAAACATGTGATACATACAGAGTCGTGGAGGCCATGTCTATCCTTGGTCATTGTCAGTCCCAGTACGTTATTTTCCTTCGCGTCTCCAGTATTTATCTTGTTTGGAATTTAGGGTTTCAGTAAAACTCATAACTGAATTGACCATTCGCAGAAGATAAGTGTCCACCGTATCTTGTATATATCTCCAAGACTTAGGGTTTATCGTTTACGTAAATACTTCCATCATTCCTGAGTTAATTTCATCGTACAGAGGAAATTTTAATCATCATACCTCCCATCAACATGTCAGACAGTAGTTCATATCCTCTTGCTTCTCCATTAAAGTGGGGAGCCAAGAAATCCAACTTGGTACGAGGAATTCCTTTTTGTTATTTCTTTTGTGTAATCAATGGATGACTAAAGAAAGTATTTGTTACAGATGAACCAGGGTGACCAATGTTCTTCTTCTTCCCCACATAACTCGAGACCTAAGCGCACCATCAATATCCCTGCCCGTTTCAAATCTGCATGTACGGGTGCTGGAACATCGGTGAGTTCTTACAGATATTTTCTCAAATGAACGTTTATCCAAATATCTATTGAACTTGAATGTTGTATTCGTAGGTTGATATTCATGTTGTTGAGGACGGGAATAAGAAGAAAAGACAGTCAGCATCAGCAGTTGATGATGATCATGTTGATGACGACTCGATCAATCTTGTAGATGCTGATGTTGAAGTTCTTGTTCGTGAGTATCCGACTGTTGGACTTCCATTTGACATTCCCATGGAAAATTCTTGCCCGGATAATCAACTTGTTGGCGGCTTCATCGTGCCCAAGTGTTATGCACCACTATACACCAAAATCTGGAGAAAATATGGACACATCGCCACCACGGAGGTATGGAGTGGTTTTCTGCCAACTCTCATGACTATGGTCGCCGGCTTGTTGCCCATTATCGATGACATAAACGAGAAGAACTTGCGGGATGTCAAGAATAAAGAGCTTTATAGATGAAATGACATGATCTCGAATTGTGAGCTCTTGAAATTCAATGTAGGCTGGCTTCGTTGTCGCATTGAGATTATCAAGATTGATAGAGCTGCCATTGTTGCCAACATGATTTCCTCTTCGACTGCTATCATGGAGGAAGAGAGAGCACTAACTTTGGAATCAGTGCGGGTTGACAAAGCAATTGAAGATCTGAGGATAAGAAGTGAAAACTTTCGAACAAAGTTGAAAATGATGTCCAATAAGAATTATCTGTTGTTGGACATTGTGCTCTAGATGAGCATTTATGATTATTGTTTTTGAATAGGTTTAGGCTTTTCTTTAGGTAGAATAATTGATCATGGTATGAAGGAATTATGTTCAATTATGAAATGTTTAATGAACAAAGGAGCATTTTGCACGCTATTTGGAGGAATATAAATTATATTTTGAAATATGTTTGAAATGATGAAAAGGTAAATGTTCTCTGCGGATCAGGCATAATATGCTTTGAGCCATTTACCGTTGATAATATTTCCTTCCACTCCTCTATCAATACCTAAGATCTTGTAATATCCACTGGATACTGCCTTGATGACTACATATGGTCCTTCCCATTTTAGAGAGAACTTGGGAGCAGACATATCTTGTTGAATGTGCATTGGTGTCTTTAATACCTAATATCCTACTTGGAATGTTCGGGGTCTTGCCATTTTGTTGTAAGCTCTGGAGATCCTTTGTTTGTATGCTTCCACGTATTTTTCTACCTTAGCCCTCCTTGACTCGAGCATGTCCAGTTTAGCGATCCTTGAGTTGGACACTTCGGCTTCATTCCATTGTACTCCACTGGTTGTTGCAATCCTTGCTGAAGGAATTTTGATTTCTGCTGGGAGTATGGCGTCGGCTCCATAGACGAGAGAGTATGGTGAAGTTCCGATCAAGCTCCTCGGTGCGGTTCGATAGGCCCATAAAGCCACAGGCAATTGTTCATGCCACATTCGAGGATTATCATGAATTGTTCGGCTGAGAATTAGGATCAAAGTTTTGTTGATATTCTCTGCTTGTGTGTTTCCTTGGGGATAGTACGGTGTGGAGAAAACTTGTTTGATGTCGTATTCCTCGAGCGATTCCGTCACATGATTGTTGGCAAAAGGAGTTCCATTATCGGTGACAATGTGTTTAGGAACACCGAATCTACATATTATGTATTCTTTGATGAAGGCTACAATCGTGACTCCAGTGGTGCTTCGAAGAGGAATAGCTTCAACCCATTTGGTAAAATACTCAGTTGCGGTGATGATGAATTCATGCTACTTCGAAGATGCTGGATTGATTTTTCCGATGATATCCAGACCCCAGTTATAGAAAGGCCATGGACTATTCACAGAATTTAATGGGAGACAAGGAGTGTGAATGAGATTACCATGGACTTGGCATTGATGACACTTCTGAACATGTGCAGCTGCGTCGTCTTCCATGGTCGGCCAATTAATAATATTTCTCATGAATTTGGAGAAATAATTTCCTCTTTCCTTGATGCTCTCCCTGGTGCATTTCTTTTAAAATTGTCGGGATTTCATGCTCATCTAAGCATCTCAGCAAGTTCCCACTAAAGCTTTTGCGGTATAAGATTCCATCAAGAAATACAAATCTTTTATCTCTCTGAATGAGTTTGATTGCTTCTTTCTTTTCCAACGGCAAGTCATTTACCAGAAGGTACTTGATGTAAGGTTCCCTCCAGTCCCCAGTGTGATGGACTGTCAGAGCCTCTAAATGATGAGGAGGCGTCTGACAATTGGGACAAGATCTTTGCAAAATTCTTGACTGAGCCTCCATGAAAGGCCAATAGTATCACATCCTTTGAAGTCTTTTGTAAAGCGTTACTACCAACGTCTGTCCGTAGATTTCTTCATGTATGTGTTTGAGTTGCTCGTCCACTTCGTCGTTTCCGATGCATCGTGATAAAGACCCATCAGATAGTATAATGCTCTATGAAGCAAGAAATAATTATTTAATTCCTTGAGGCTGACTTTCCCTTCTGAAAGAAAACTGCTCAATTCATGAATAATAGGCGCTCACCAATCGTTTGCTTGGACGTCTTCAACTTGAGCAAGCCAGGTAGATGACACAGCATGCCTCTGTACCGTGATAACTTTCTCTGCTCCTTCGAATTACAGCTTGGAGGCAAGAGTTGCTAAGCAGTCAGCATGCCTGTTGTTAGTTCGTCCAGTATGGACAATTGTTGTATCAACAAAATGAGTCAGTAGCCGTTGAGCTTCAGTTTTGAATGGGGCAAGTGTGATTTCTTTGAGAGAGTACACTCCATTTATTTGGCTGACCAGTAGTTTTGAATCTCCCCTTATCTCAAGGTGTGTTGGTTCTGCTTGCTTGGCCAAAGACAAGCCTAGTATTCAGCTGAATTGTTGGTACAGTGGAAATCCAACTTGAACGAGTGTGAGAAGAATTTGCTAGACGGAGATACCAGCACCACGCCCGCTCCTCCAGTGTCGTTGCTAGGGGTGGCGGATCCATCAAAGTATAAGAGCTATGTTTCCTCTTTGATAACCGAGATTTCTGGAAATTCACCGGGCCCGTCTTCATGTAACTTTGTGACATCTTCCCCTGGAAAAGCAGCGAGTAAATTTGCAACTGTTTGGCCTTTGATTTCCTTGGGCGGTACGTACATGGGCTATGTCAAACTCTGACATCTGCAACAGCCACTTCGCTGGTCTCCCTATCAAGGCTGGTTTCGATAGTAAGAACTTTATAGGATTGGCCTTAGAAACGAGCACAACTCTGTTGGATAGTAAATAGTGTCTGAACTTCTGGATTGCGTGAGCCAATGCTAATCATGTTCTTTCAGCTTTTGGGTATCGTAGTTCAACATCTATCATTGTACGACTGAAGTAGTAGATTGGATGTTCGACCCCTTCTTCATCTTCTTGAGCAAGGAGAGCTCCAATAGCAACATCATTGGAGGCTATGTAGAGTATTAATGGTCGCCCTTACACTGGAGATTTCATGACAGCAGGTGATAATAATATTTGCTGTATTTTTTCGAAGGCGTCTTGTTGAACAGTTGTCCATGTGTAACTCGCTCCTTTCTTTAGTAGAGGGGTGAATGAAGCAATGAGTTGAGCTAACCCAGGAATGAAGTGTCAGATGTAATTTACCTTGCCCATAAAGCTCTAAATCTCTTTCACGGTGCGTGGAGGAGGCATGGTGGTAATAGCTTTCATCTTATCTGGGTCGACCTTGATTCCTCCCGCCGTAACTTGGAACCCTAAGAATTTTCCAGAAGAGACACCAAAAGCGCATTTCAGAGGATTCATCTTTAATTTGTATTCTCTGCATCTTTTAAAAACTTGTTTCAGGACTTCTAAGTGGGATGCTCGAGTCTTCGACTTCACCACCATATCGTCAACATAGTCTTCTACTTGTTTATGCATAATATCATGGAATATTGCAATCATAGCTCGTTGATAGGTAGCACCTGCATTCTTTAATCCAAAGGGTATCACAGTGTAGTGAAAATTTCCAATGAGAGTACGGAATGCGGTCTTATTGGCATCATGCTCGTACATCTTGATCTGGTTGTATCCGCTGTAACCATACATGAATGAGAACATACCGTGACCGCTGGTTGCATCGACGAGCATATCAATATTGGGTAAGGGAAAATCATCCTTCGGACAACATTTATTCAGATTCCTGAAATCAACACAGCATCTGATATGACCATTTTTCTTCTTGACAGGAACAACGTTTGCTAGCCATGTTGGATGTTAAATGGGCTTGATAAATCCTGCTGCCAGTAGTTTCTGAATCTCGACTTTGATTTCCTCTTCTACTTCATGTCTGAACTTCCTAGGCAGTTTTTTGACAGCTTTGGAGCCAGGAGTGATGTGCAGATGATGAGTGACTAATTTGTCGTCTAGATCAGGCATTTCTTCGTATGTCCAAGCAAAGATATCCTGATACTCTTTCAACAGACTTATCATTTCCGTCCGTTCCTCTGGTGACAGTGTGGAACTAATTAAAATTTGCCTTGGATCATCCTTCGTCCCGATGTTGATTGTTTCGAGATCATCAGTAGTAGAATCAGTGCCATCTTGCAATTGTCGCGGAGCATCTTGAATCTCTTCAGCAAGTGATTGTTCACTCTGACATGATTCTTCGGGGCGGAGAGACTTTTCATCGTTCTCCCCTATTAATTGCTAATCTTTGCACCGGCGGTAAATGACCTTCCCCTCCGCATCATGACTAGCTATGAAATTAGATCCCGGAGTTGAGACCTGATCCTTGCGGCGCTTGATCGGTGTAGCAGGTGACTTGATCGGTTTAGCACCTGAAGATGATGATGGTTTGTCAGCAGCTTCTTTAATGGTCTTCCATACCTGGAGTGGAGTACTGTAGATCTTGCTTGGAGGTTCGGGGATGCTTTTTTTGAGATTCAAGGAATTGAGCATCATAGACGGGAGCATAAGGAGATGATGAAGCCGCAATGCGAACAATCTTGTTGTTGAGCAGAGCCTTCATGCATTGATGGTACGTCGAGGGAACCACCTTGTTATCATGGAGCCAGGGTCGTCCGAGTATCATGTGATAATCAGGTTCTTTCTCAATTACATGAAACTTGACCTTTGATTGATAGGTCCTACCTTCATGTCTACATATGCATATCCATACGTATGGCTCTGACTTCCTTCAAAACCGGTCATCGGGATGGGATGGCGGACAATTTTATTCTGTGGGATCTTGGCAGCCTTGAGAGTCTTCATAGGAATAATATTTGTAGAAGCGCCTGTATCAACGAAAGTTCTCTTGAATTCAGAGTCTTTGATAAAACCTGTCACGTACAAGGCTCGATTATGTCCTTCATCTGCCATGCGGTCTTCTTGTCCAAAGGTAATATTGTTGATTGAATGTTTAGACATCATGGATGTTTCCTCAACTGAAAGAGATGACAGAGTTAGTTGCACGTCGGTTGATATTTGGTTGAGTGCAACGAACGTGTTCGTACGTTGATCTCTGAAGAAGTGCAGGATTTCACATAGATTTTCAATCAGGTGTGTAACTTCCTGGTCCACCGGCTTCTCGTAAAACTGTTGGTTTGAGGAGCATCAGTAGAGTTTGGTTCCACCATTTCTGCTCCCAAAAGTATTGTCATTTCCACCATACAGGTGAAGAGATTATCGATCGCTTCTTTTAATCGATTGACATTTCCGGCCAGAACTCTTTGCCTCCGGGCCAATTCAACCAATGATAGGATTTCTCCGTCGAATGCATCAATAGATAGAAAAGGAGTAGTGAAGTAATAATGATGAACATTACCAGAGTCATTCGAACGATCCTTAGAAGCGTCACCATTTGGAAGACTCTGGCTAGAATCTGGAGTTTCTGAAGCAGACCTAAGACCGACCATCTTTGTGAGAATTGGATTGCAACCGAGAGAATGATCTCCCACTGTGGTCGCCAATTTGTAGATGGGGCAAAACGAATTGCTTGTTTTTAAAAAATTGAGGAGACGACCGTGCGGAGGAAACTCCTTGAACCGAGCAAACTGTCTAACCTCACACATATGCACTGCAAAAAGGGAGTACTTTGAATTCGAGAGATCAATCTGTAGGACTCCGGCCTAAACCAAGATAATGGTCGTTCCAGAGTCAATTCGGTCACAAGAGAGGATGAGTCGATCTGTAGGAGGAAAGATGAGAAATGTGTGAGATCAATGGTGATCGAAGATTATAGGTGTGTTGTGTATTCTGCGTGAAGAAATAAGATAAGTTTTGATTGATTGAATTTTGCTCTGTTGAGAGTAAATGCTCAGACGTCGAGTTCTTAATCTCTTGTTAACTGTTGTTTCAATCATGATTCAGAGTATTTATATTGCAATAATTGTAAACACCTTGATCCCATGAAGTGTGACAGTTGCTGGAGTCAAAGAGTGGGGAAGTGGAAATCGTGTTAAAACCAGTTGCTCATCGTGCGGAGACTTGGTTGATTGTCCACCCAGTACTTTGCTAACTCCTCTAACTGCTTACACGACTTGCTCACATTCTCACCGTGTATGAACACGTGTTCCGTAGGCTACCAGACCAAAACCCTAGTTAATATCCCCCATGTGACACGATTGATGTCTCGTGATTGTGGAGTCTGCAAGGCAGACATGTATTTAATTAGTCAGTTGTTGACTTGAAGAGACGATGAGTCTTTGTATTGTTGGTCGAACATGATTTACGATTGTTCTAGAACTCATGAGTTGAACGTGTCTGTTGAGACAGAGGTATAATTGCCGAATGAATGTTAATAGTTTTAAGATGAGCAAATATTGCTCATTCAATGAATTGTTGAATATTGATAGTTGGACCAATATTGCTAGTCTGAGCAAATGTTGCTCGTTTGATGAATTATTTGGTAGCAGTACCAAATAAATATTAATTTAAGATACCGACAACTGGACCGAGTATAATAATTAAAGTTTTGATTACGTGATCAACATAAAATTATTAGTGTTTGAATCTGGAATTATGAACCTTGGATTCAAAACCCTAATTTCAATTGATGATTTATTGAAAATCAACCACGGAGTGAAGGAGGGACCGGCTACATGGGATGATGGACTAATCATGTAGCGCCCAGATGCTCGAGTGAGCAAATACCAAAGTCTCTTGAAGACAAGTTGGTGAAAGGATGATTAAATGCTGGTTTGATCATTTATTAAAATAGTGCTCGTCTGAGCGTTAGATAATAAAACTTTATTATCAAAAAATGAGGGACCGACCAAGGGGTCGAGGAACCGGCCCTTGTTGGTCATGGGATCGATTAACAATCATATTGTGAAATTCCAAATTGTTCGGAAGAGTTTTAAACCTAATGTGAACAAATTAGGTCAAAATGGTGAGAATGCGTGGGACCGGCTTCTTGCAAGCCAAAAGGCCAACCTTGGTCGGTCAAGGTAATATGTCCATGTCACCAAAAGTGTTCGTGTCTCCGTCCTGAGAATTTTGATATTTTCTGATACGCGTTTAGCAACATTTGAGAAAATATGAAGAAATCAAGGTTTTTGCTCAAACTGAGGAACTTCATAATATGAAGAAAATAATAATAAAATAAGGAATCATAAAGTGTGGGACCGCCTATGTCTAAGGCATGGCCGGCGGGCCAATAAGCCCGGTCCCATGGCAGTTTTCCTACTTTTTTATTATTTTCATGATTTGAAGGAAATATCATGAAATAAAGGAGTTTGTTGAAATAAAGGAGTTTCCTTAAAGTGAAGGAGTTTCCATGAGATGAAGGAAACAATAATAATAACAATAATAAAATAAAGGGCGTGTGGGACCGGCCACGGCTAGGGCATGGTCGGCTGGCTAGTGGCCCGGTCCCGTGAACTTTCCCTAATTTTATATCTTTTCCTTGGTGTGAAGGAAATATCATGAAATTGAGGAATTTCATGGGATGAAGGAAATAATAAGAATAAAATAATAAGGAACGCAAGGTGTGGGATCGGCCACAACTAGGGCATGACCGGCCTGTTAGTGAACCCGGTCCCATGACACTTTTCCTAATTTTATATTATTTCCTTGATACAAAGGAAACACTATGAAACTGAGGAGTTTCCTTAAAACGAAGGAGTTTTGTTCAAATGAAGGGATTTTCATGAGATCAAGGAAAAATAATAAAATATGATAAAATAAAGAATCAGGCGTGGGACCTGCCACGGCATGACTGGTTGGTCGGTGGGCCCAGTCCCCTAGCGCCTTAGCTAATATTTTTTCATTATTATTTTTCTTCCTATTTTGCATAAGTTCATCGTTCCTTTGTATTTTTGAATGCTCGTTCGTGCATTCAAGTGCTCGTTAGTGCATAATTGCTGAGTACACTTGCACCATTTTGGTCGGGGCTTACTCGATAGTGGCTCAGATGCCCATACGTT
Source organism: Papaver armeniacum (assembly GCA_023531295.1). Classification (NCBI taxonomy): domain Eukaryota; kingdom Viridiplantae; phylum Streptophyta; class Magnoliopsida; order Ranunculales; family Papaveraceae; genus Papaver; species Papaver armeniacum. The sequence goes on from JAJJWW010011653.1 coordinate 165,624, forward strand.
GAATATTTATTACTAACCCATGGAATTCTCTTTGGGAAGAGCCATGAATTGAAGTAATGAAACATTATAAAGAACGTAAAATATTTTCTAGGAATTCAGTTAATGAATCTAGTGACTAGAAATAATTAATTGATGGCTCTATACTAGCACGTCGTCTAGGAACATTAATTATTCAAGAATTGAGCGATATGAGCTTGTTGAAGCGTCATATTCCTTTTATATAGTCAGGGAAAACATTGTTACATCCTGAAGACGTTGCCGCTCTATACTAGCCGGCAAGCTGTCTAGGAACCGTCCAACCGTTCGATTCTATATAGAAGTAATTACTGAAATTGCTCAGTATTCATGAGGTATGTCGTTGCCTCAGTTGAGAGACTGCATATTCACGTATTCTATGAGAGACAATATACTCGGTCAGAGATTCTTGTGGCATGAGCTTTCATGCTTCAATGAGAGACATGAGCCTCAATACTCATCTGATTGTTGGATCAGGAGCATGTAAGACTATAGTTTTACGATTTTAGCCTTTGTCGAAATCCACCATCTACAGGATGATCTTATTATTTCTTCCAAGTTACAAAGATAACAACTCTCAACACTACTTAATGTCTCTCCTTACTCACTTACTTACAAATTACATGCCTTTCTCTTCACACATGGGTGTGTATTTATAGACTAGGGTGCATATGCATCAGGACTACAGTGTTGGCCTTATTATATCAATTTTGATGGTCCCGTCAGGTGGACACTGATAATTTCTCCCGATATTTGATACCTGGCTCGATAGTCACCCGAAAACTGTGCCCTCCGATATATCGTCGCCTGGTGTATAATGCACGATCATTTATCTTTCAGATGATGGTGACTCCGACATCTCTTTACCCGATATTAATGATCTACCCGATCCGAACTTGACACTATCTACACTTTGGTCTACCATGATTTGACCCATCTTCTTCCCACGCGTGCTCTATCCATCGCATTTAATGCTCTGTTCCCCGATTCAAACTCCATCGTTTAATGTGACCTTCGCTTTACACGTGTTCGTTTCTCTCATGCATGCAGTAGATATCTCTTTTACTAGCCTAATCCTAGAGGGTGATTCCGTGCTTCACCTTGCTCGGTCTTTTGGTGTATCACCACTTAGGATTGTGCTACTTACACTTGTCAACTAAATGTACTACAACAATGGTATTTGATGAAAGTTGATTGATGCTGAAAAGGCGAGGGTACCCAAATATACCTCAAGCTAAAACTTTTCCTACCTATAAGTCCTTTCTCCGAAAGTGATTATCTATGGACTGAGTCGAGACAATAAAACTAATCGGTTCACACTTCGTGTGATCGTCTATGGATACGAGATCGAGACAATACAACAACGAAGTATGTTTACTTGATACAAAGGTTCGGACTTAACCAAACACAATAGGATTGCTTATCAAGTAAATAGGAATTAACGTTTGTGTGATTTTACTTTAATTATAATAAAACAATTATAATACGGAAAATAAAAGTAAATGACACAACAAGATTTTGTTAACGAGGAAACCGCAAATGCAGAAAAACCCCGGGACCTTGTCCAGAATTGAATACTCTTAGGATTAAGCCGCTACACAAAATTACACCTAACTTCGTATAGTTGAGACCAAGTAACTAACCCTATAGTTCACTTAGTTCCGTCTGTATTCCCACGCCTCCGACTTGTGAATAAGTCACGTACTTGGAACAATTCCTTTGGTTTGTATTCCAAACAGTAAAGGAACAACAAATATGTTTGGTATCAACTCTATTCAACCAAGTGATATGAGTCGGACAAAAGCTCTTCTGTTTATCTTAACATAAACTCCTTCGTCGGGTCCTTAGATCTATCTTATGTTCAATCACCCAAAGGTAATCGTTAAAGATTAAGCCAATCAATACCTTTAATCACAAGGAAACGTATTGACGCCGATCTACTCAATTAATCAATCCAATCTACCACAAGGATAAACCGATTATTAATTGGATCCTCTTTTTCCCAAACAAGTATTGTGCACACCAAAGATTATAAAACCCAAGTCAGATCTTCAATATCTTCTTTGTCTTCGAATCTTCTTAAATCTTCAATAAAAACATGCACACAATCACTTGAATCTCTTGTGATCAATCACGCACAGAACGGAGTCTGTTAACAATGGATTATCACAAGATCGTCTTTAGAACTAACAACAGTCTAAAGATCCCTGTCGAAACTTTGAACTAGTTTGAGTGAATCTTATATCAGAAGAGAAGATTCTCAAGAATAAACAAACTAGGTGCAATCTGATATCAACCACCGTTAGTCAATCAAATCAATCGAAAACAAAGATAAACCGCAATTATCTAGTTTCCCACCAACGGGTCGCGCTAGAGATTATCAATCCCAAATAAGACTTTAAATTGAACGGCCGTAAGAGATTTTGCCTAATTAGGTTACTCTCCTCTCCGAATAGGCGGCTACACCAGTTACAACAACAAAAGAGTAAATCTGTTGTTACGAAGGATTAGTTTGCTAGAAAGGCAAACTTCGTGTATTTATAGACAAGGAAGTTTGGACACCGAGGAATTTCCAAAACCGAAAATATTCTCAAGATATTCATAAAAGCACAGATTCGGTTTTCATAATTCCTGGAAATGCTCTGTCCAAAAATAACGATCGAAATCTCTCGGAAAATCTAATTAGTAAATGCACATTACTAATTCTGTAATTTCCATACAAAATGAAATTAATAACGTTAATTAAAAGATTCTTAACTTACTTATGTTTCGATCCTGGGATTCTCTTCCCTTAGCCATTAAGGAATATCTTTGAACAATTATAGAAATAAACATTCACAGCACGTGTTCAAAGTTTGTTGACATCTTAACTTTGTAAGTTCTCTTTCACACTTACAACCTTGAAACCGATTTTCCACACTTCCAAACTAGTTTAGAATTAGTTCATAAGACTTTCAAGAACTATGTGATTGATCAAACCAACATTCAATCACAATCATGGGTTTACGGTTCTACCCGAACAAGTTTCGGTTCTACCTCCATGTGAGTACTGTGCATAGTCACACTAGCTTCCCAAAAGTTTGGTTGACTAGGTACATAGGATCGGTTCCTCACATATATATGGTATCTAACTTATATGTGTTGCACATGTCCATAGGATCGGTTCCCCTTTCTGCTATAAACCTTGTTGCACCCCATACAAGGATCGGTTCCCTTTGATGTACTGCACCCCTTACTAGGATCGGTTCCCTTTCCATTACTAGGATCGGTTCCCTTTCCCTTACAAGGATCGGTTCCCTTTCCCTTACAAGGTCAGACATACAAAATCCGATCATACCACAGGTGATTACTTAAGATCGGTTTTACTAATAAAAGTTATACCAATACATAAGTCGGGCCTTTGTGAACAGTTCTACCAAGAACACAACAAGTTGTGAGCGGTTATACTCTATCACACATACTGGTTGTTCATAAGATATGCAATGAATAACAAAACCAATAACACCTGGCAATTTCCTTTTCGGTTCACAAACAAGTTTATGAACTTACTTCCTTAGACTACATGTAAACATTGTTCCCTAGGATGAAATCCTCACCTCATACCCATACATAATCACAATAGCATTCAAATGATTATGGCGATGTCTTATCTACAAAGTTTAATGGTTAAGCAATAAACCTCATATTGTATTCCTTAATACTATGTCTATCTAGAGTTCAAATATGCTTCGCAGTTATGTTTTCAATATGCACGACTTGAAAGATACGTTAGGGAATGAAACACTTCAAGTCAAATATCACTAACCTCAAGTGGAATGATGATTATTGTCGTTGTAGCTCCTTGCTTCTTCACATCTTCAAGTCTTCGCAATACTTGTAATGTCTCATATCCTAATACTTTCAAGCTAACCTATACGAAGTTTAACTCTAGTACATAATCAAGTGACTCTTAACATGAGTTTTGATTCACTAAAATATGACAACCAAACTTGACATACCAACGCTTGGTGGGTTCAACCGAGCCATGCTCTAACAATCTCCCCCTTTGTCAATTTTAGTGACAAAACTCTTACATCATATGGATCAATAAATTACAATAATTCATTACAATCCACTTGATTCCCGATTCAACAGCACAGTGAAACTGCTTACATTCAATCCTTGAAAATGTCGCTATTGACATTATAAAAACATTCAAGTACCAATATTCTTTTCCCTAGTGATGCCAATCAATATAAATATCAATGCCAGCATCACATGTTTACTCCATATATTTCTCCCCCTTTTTGTCACAAAAAAAAACAAAGAAACGAAAAAATAAAGGACAACACGAAAAGAATCTTACAAATCTCATAATAGACTTGCAAACCTGTAGAGTTAGGCTCGAGGGTTCCACACATCATGTTCTGATAACCAATATCAAAACTGAAACTATAAGTAGTCTTATTTTGGTATGTTACCAAGGAAACAATTTCCCGAAACAATTTTTCCAATTTAGTTTAGCAAACCAAAAAAAACTAAGCATATTCGTCCCTTTGCTAAACCGATTGTTCAAAAACAACCGCTTAATTCGATAAGACCAAAATAAAGATAAACTCCATTTTTCTCATCAGGTTCTAATTATCCATAAACTTAGACCTTTCAATTTTAAACAAGACAAGTACTAGGTTAGTTAACTAGCATTTCCTTTTTAGGCATTCGATTAGACTTGAATAACCGAAACCTCATTTCGATAAGTCTAACTAAGATCAGAATTAACTTAGTTTCTTATCCGGAATCTAATTGGATTAAACAACTCATCCCCTACACATATTATTTCGTTAAGCCATAAATAATTCATACAAACCAAAATAAATCAACTTGCATAATTATTCACCTCAACCGGAAGCAATTGAAACAACATAGACATTATAAGCACCGCAATTGCACCGTAATTTTTTAAGCCTAAACGATTGATACTGTAGGATCAGAATATCGCAACACCAAGACCCTTGCGAAATCCATAAACGACATACTGCGAAGATATCGCAGATAAGTAATATAAATG
>JAJJWW010011654.1:0-117629 GCA_023531295.1 Papaver armeniacum
CGATATGTCACGAATATTAGCTTTTTGAAGTTGTTTGGTGATAGTTGAGACTTGTTGATTAGAAGAAGATGCCATAGTTACTTCTTGAAGCGAGAATGAAAGAATTAGGGTTATAGGTGAAGCAAAGAACTTCCTTATATCTTGGTTATATAAGTTAATGAAAAAATTCAGATAACCATAAATAGTTTTAGGAGAATAACCAAAATCCTTAAGTTTTGGAAAATACCAGTCTAGAATGAAGGGGTGCGGATATTTTGCAGTAAATAGGATTGATGTTGTTCTGATATTATTGGGAATAATATTGAATGCTTGATGTTGATCGGAAACCGATTGAATGGGTGTAACCAAGTGCGTAAAATGAGCGATGCATTTGTGTTGCCACCAATTGCGCGGTTTTAAAATTTGAATTCTTCAATTATTGTTGTTTGAAACTTGGGACCAGGTGAACCGAGTTTAGATCATGGATCTTGGATAAAACATTGAAATCATATATATGATTCAAGGCAAATATTGGTTCATCTGTGTGAAATCCATCTTGAGATTGATGGTGCAAAATTGCGAAGGGGATGACGATGCATCTTCTTCGGGTGATCGATACGATATAGTTGGAAAGAAGAGTGAAATTAATAGACAAGTACAAAACTGGATGCCCTCCATGATAAGTTTGAATGAGGTCTTGTAAAGAAAATTAGATACACATTAGCTGGAAATTCATTTGAACCAAGGTGATAAAAACTTAACAGATTTCTTTGAAATCAGGATATTTGAGAAAAACTAAAAAGAAGAAAACAGAAGAGAAAAAGTAATCATAAGAATGACTATAAAAATGGAAATGCTATTCCCCTCTCGGCTTACAGCTCTATTCTGAGCTCGCTCTGATGTGGCGAGGTGAGGTGTACACGAAGGAAGAACTCTAGCCCACCACGTCATGGATTTTCTCTGTCTAACTTTTTATTTTTTTTCTAAAAGAAAACGTCACTTTTCTCTGTGACTTATTCTCCATCTTCATCTTCTTTATTTTTTTTTTAAAGATCCGGTTGATGTTCTTATCTGAAAGTGAGAGTGATAGAAATAATTTCCTATCAAAAAAATTTCTTTTTTAAAATATGCAGTGATAGTTTCCGCTTGTAATCAAGCATAATCTGATTTTTCTTCAAAAATTTTTAATAAACCCATTTTGATTCTCTTTCTCACCTTCACCATCAACCTACACCACCACCCCAATAATCATCATCAATTGATTCTCTTACTACACTGGTAATAATCAATAATATTAACTACCATCCAAACCACCAATATTGTGGTCAGCAAGATCAAATCAGAACTCATCACCATCTACCATCCTCCAGAGATGATTCTACAGAACCCATGCTCTCCGATCCCAAGATTTGAGACTAGTAATTTTACATCTAATAATTGATTTTTAGATTCAAATAAAGTGTGTATCTGTTGTGTTCTTCTCAATGTTTATTTTTATTTAATGATTAGATTTGAGTTCCTCAACTAAACTGTAAATGTTCTTATGTTAATCAAATACTAAAAAAAAGGAATTATTTTGATTCTAGACATTCATGTTTGTTTAAACTAAATTGTTGTTTTCATTATTACCGACCCTCAAATAATATCAATCTATACAATATATCAAGAGTTTGATTTAATAAAAAATTTTGTGATATGGTTTAAACCTTCAAGAAGTTGTGACGGGGAATTGAGGCAGTAACAAAGCAAAGAGAAATTAGGGGAAGAGGAAGAAGAAGAAGGGGCGGAAGAAAGAGAAAATAAAGGAAATTAATGAAGACCAAAAAACATCACACGTCAAAAAAATGCCCCACAGTATGCTTCCTAGTCACCTGGCCACATCAGAGCAAGTGCAGAGTAGTGTGTAGGGATGGTCATGGGGCGGGTATGGGGCGGGTATGCCAATCCCGGGCCACCGCCTGTTCGTAAAAAAATACCCATACCCGCCTGTTACCCACATGAATTGGGGCGGGGCGGGTATGGGGAATACCCGTTTGGGGCGGGTTTTTTATGGGTTACCCGTAACACGGAGTTAATACATAAATTTATTTATAATCAAAACTTGAATATGAAGCAAACAAAATTAATAACATAAGAATAATGCATTCTAAAATTTTAAATTCAGAAATTCATCTTAAGGTCAACAAAAGAATTTTTAAATGACTTCTTAGTTTTTCTACTTTGTCCTTTCGATACAAGAACAATCAAAGAATGTGTCTGATCACAACAAAGAAACGAAAGTGATGAATATACAAGAATGATCAAGAATATAATAAATGTAAGAAAGCTCGACTAAGTTGTAGAAGTATAAAATTCGATACAAATTCTTGCATAAAAGTCGAAACCCTTATAATATGGAAGCAACGGGGCGGGTATGGGGCGGGGACCTTGAATCCCATCCCCGCCCCATCCCCGTAGCTTAGGTTTCGGGTAGTACCCATACCCAACTCCATCCCCATTTGTGCGGGTAAAACCCTACCCAAACGGGCGGGTACCCACGGGGATGGGTTTGGGTGGGACAAATGGCCATCCCTAGTAGTGTGCTAAGCCGAGAGGGAATAGCATTTCCGCTATAAAAACACCAAGACAAATCAAACATATAATCAAATCTTACAAAAATTAGCTATGGCAGGTCACACACTCTCATTAAAAAAATGGTGGCCGTAATACAAAATGCAAGCAACTTTTTACCACGTGATGGCGCCCGGATCTGAATAGAGTTGCTCGCGGGCTTCGTGGTTTTACTTTGCCGGGATCTGAATAGATTTGCTTGCCGACTTCGTGGTTTTACTTTGCCGCGAAGTATAAAACTAACCGAATAAGAAGACAACACGTATAAGACACGTGGCGTCAAAAGAAGCGCTAGTGCTGCAAATCTACGCAAGAAGCTAAAAAGTGTTTAAATATCAGAGAAACTGAGAGAGAAGTTTAAAATAAGAGAATGAGACTCGGAGATAAGATATTTTATAATAAGTTTAAGTTTCTGATCGCTGCTGCTGCTCTAGTTTTATTCTGTGGATTAGGCCTTTCTTGTGAATCCAATATGGCTATGGTTGGTGATGTTCGTGACTCTTCTGAAGGATCTCAAAACAGTCTTGAGATCGAAGATCTCGCCAAATTTGCTGTTGATGAACACAACAAGAAAGAGGTATGTATACTTTATTTTTCATCCGTCTTTATTTTATTTTTATTTATTTTTTTCCAGGATGATTTCGATTTTGATATGGGATTTTTTGGGGGTTTATTTTGTGTAGAATGCGCTTTTGGAATTTGTAAGGGTAGTGAAGGCGAAAGAACAGGTGGTTGCTGGTGCTATGCACCATTTGACACTGGAAGTAATTGAGGCTGGGAAGAAGAAATTTTACGAAGCCAAGGTTTGGGTGAAGCCCTGGATGAATTTCAAGGAGTTGCAGGAATTTAAGCATTCTGATCACGAATCTTCTGCCTCCACTTGTACTCCTTCCGATCTTGGGGTTAAGCGAGGTGATTAATTCACTATTTTAGAAACACAATTATTATGGTTGATTTCTGTCAACTCTTTTGATTTATGAAACTATGCTGTATTCTGCTTGTTAGAGAAGATCCTATTTATGACTCTTTTGAATCATGTACCCTTGGTTGTTTCCTTATGCTTATGGCAGTTTGTTTTTCATGGGATTGAGTGAGACCTGTTTGTAAGAGACCCATGAAACTATCCTGTATTCTGCTTGTTAGAGAAGATCCTATTTATGAAACTCTTTTGAATCATGTACGCTTGGTTGTTTCCTTATGTTTATGGCAGTTTGTTTTTCATGGGATTGAGTGAGACCTGTTTGTAAGAGACCCATAGGTTCCTGTCTCTATAACCCGTTAATACAGATCAAGCTTTTGATACATTTGTTGTGTACTTTAGATACATTATTAGAGTAACATAACCAAGGGCATAGTCTTCCATGACTCAGATTGAGTGTATGGATTAAGAGTCCTACCCATGCCAGTAGTAGTGTCCTTGAGTTGAAACTGACAGAATCAACTATGCATGTACAAGAAGGTGACACTATATTCTTCCAGATGTTCATTCGTCTTCCATTATTCATTAATCAGAACGTATTTGAGGAACAAAACTTGAATGGCTGAGCACATTAAGTAACAAGAACACACTCTTGCTCGGTATTTACAAGAGCAATAGCTAAAACTTTTCATAACCTCAGTGTGACCTTGGCTCATAGTAAGCTGAGTTACTATGAGTTACAACCTTGTTCTTTCCTCTGAGCTTGGAGTGTTGTCGATATGACGAACAAACCCTAAAGGGGTATGATCTGGTGCCACATTGTAGTACCTACTGATGATTCTCGTAGTTAAGTGGGCATATGGTTTAGTCATGTCACATCTTAATGATGTTTACAGATTTCCTCTCTCCTTGGGCCCTTGTGTTCTCTCTGGGGTATATTGCGAATGTGCACAACAGATACCAAGTTCTGTTTCCCATTTTCACCTTCTGTTTCCCATTTTCACCCTAACAAGTCATGGGCGAAGGTAAAGGTAACCTTCCCGATTCATCCGGGAATGTGTCACTCTGCTGTTGTCTGTCAACTGTGCTTTACACATCTATCTGTGCATTGTATAACTTAACTTATCTAAGACCTCTGTTCCAGTCCAACTTTAAGGGTTGTCATTTGTTTTCTTGGTTGCTTCAATTCTGTAATATCGCAACCTTGAGATTTCTGCTTAAGGAAATAAGTCATTAATAGAGGGGACAGTCGGTTGTCTTCCAAAATTTTGGAGAAGGGCTTTAATGTGTATCTTCAATGTGCAATTACCAGAGGGCCATGCACCAGGATTGCAAGCAGTGCCAGCAGATGATCCTGCAGTTAAAGATGCAGCGGACCATGCCCTGAAGAGCATCCAGCAGAGATCTAATTCCTTGGCTCCGTATGAACTGCTAGAAATTCTTTCTGCTAAGGCTGAGGTATTTCCTCCTTTCACATGTTTTTCCCCAGTAGTATTACATTTCTTTTTTCTTGTGTTTTTCCCCAGTAGTGTTACTTTTTGTTTTCTTGTGTTTGTTTCTCAGGCCCCGGCTTGTGTTTTTACTTGTTGGGCAAGGATGGGAAATTTCTCATGCTTTCCACTTGTTTCCACAGGTAATTGAAGAATCGACCAAGGTCCATATGCTTCTCAAGCTGAAGAGAGGCAGCAAGGAAGAGAAGTACAAGGTTGAAGTACACAAAAATGAAGAGGGTACACACCATTTGAATCAGATGGAAGCTGACCTTTCTTAAGCTGACATGAGCCCTACTCTTCTAGTTAACGGGGTTGGACAGAAATCTTCTGCTAAATGGAAAATCTACTGCTATATCTAGTACACTACTGGAATGTAGAACAAGTTTCTTATAATAAATATAGATGCTCTCGTGGCTAAGTTGATGTATATTCTGCAAAACGTTCAATGGATGTGACTGATCTTATTATGTTTTTAATGCACTAATCCTTTGTGAATTTCCTGTGTACTTTGTATAGACTGCACCATATTTATTTGGACCCCGTCTCTTGGTTTCAGTAAATAGATGCCGGACTTGACCAACTAAATGTCTCATATAGATGAGCAGGCTACAACAATGAACAACTAACCTACTTTTCGGATGGCAAGTTATATAGCACGCTGTATGAACTCAGCAAGTGAATAGCAGGTTTTATGAACTCCCAATGAGTTTGCCTCTTCTATTGTTGAATGGCTGGAGTGACCAGTATCGGGATTCATAGGCAGGTTCACGTTTTAGGATCGTTTTCTATTGTTGAACGACTGGAGTGACCATTACCTTGTGACCTTGTGACCTTGTCAGTATTTAACGAATGGCTGGTAAATTTAAATTTAACGGAATTATGGTAGTAGGATCAGTCATTTCGGTAGCCCCAGAGATTTTATCTGGTGTGGGTGGTTGTTGCTTCTGCTGTCATCAACTGACACCTTGCTGATATTAATGAAGTTCAAACGGCCAAATTGACATGAAGAAATACATTGGGTCTTGCCCAGGAGTACATAAAATGGAACTCCTTACTTGCCCACCGCTGACAGAATGTATGTGTTGCAGTTCATTTCGCAGCGTAAGTTGCTTACTTCATTTTGCAACCTAAAAGTTTCCTTCTTCTTTGCAATTTTGCCTAATGTTCCACTTGACCAGAGTTCGTAGCCATCTTTGTAATCCATGCTCCGACATCTTATGAGCAAAATTTTGTACCTTTTGTCCTGCACGAAAGGTTCTGCTCATCCCCATGGCATGAAACCTAGAATTGTCATGTTAACTAAGCAAGTATGCAAGTATCATATCCCTTATAACATGCATACACTCTAGGTGCCATTGAGGAGAAAAGAAAAAAAGAATACCCATTTTACAGCGAGCATTGCTGGGTAAAGTGCAACACAACCACACCAATACAGGCAAACCAGCATACAAAATAGCCAACACCCTACGAAAGCATGCCTGTCAAGAAGCATCCATTGCAAAAGCTAAAGCATTCCCTACTGGGTAACAACTAAAAAGAAGATTAAAAAGATATTTACAGCTAATCAAATCAAATCCTAGTTAGATGGAGTGCCACGATATTTCTGACATTGAGAGATAAGAAAATGATTAGAACTTCTTTTAATTGTAGACGGAGGTATACTGCATATAATACACTTCCTAGATGTAGGTTGACAATTTCCTTATAAGCCTTTCTAGAGGGTTATAATACGTACAGTTTCCCCTTGTTACCTAGATGATATGACGTTGTCTTCCTTTCTGTTTCTGATCTCCTACACTTTAGTATGTCCCATCAACATGACAAAATCTGTGGCTATCTCTGCATATCGGAGCAGGGGATTGCAACTAACCTGTGTGTGCTGGAAACCTGGGACAGAGTCACGGTTACCTAATCTCTATCCTTCTTCATCATAATCCTCATCTTCATCTATCTTCTGGTTCAGTTGAGCAAGCTGCAGAGGGTCAATGGCCATCTTGTCCACATCGGCGAGGGACCAACCTGGATATTCTTCGTGCATCAACTCTGGAGGAAGCTCTCTGGAAACGGGATGCGCACTGGTGTGCCCATCCTGCAACTCCACATTTAAGTCGAAGTTCCGCAACACTTGGTTACCGCTGCTATCGAGTGCAGTGCTCTGCCTCGATTCATCGTCCTCAGACCCATTTTCAAGCCTCTTGATATTCAGCTTCTGCTTGTCATCTTGAGGAGACATGTCAAGATCATCTTCGCATTTCTCAGCATGGGTGCTTTCTCTCTCTATTGCCCGACCTCGGCCTCGACCTCTTCCACGACCCCTTCCCCTTCCTCTGCCACTAGTACTACTATGGCCTGCTTCTTGCTGCAAACAAAATTAGAATAACCATCTCTATCATTAAGGGTCATTTATTTCGGAAGAAAACAAACAAACAGAAAGTGCTTCTACATTCCTTGTGCTAGAGAAAGCACAAGGAAACATACCATCCTTGTTCTCTTTGCTTCTTCATCGCTATCATGGTCTTCATCATCTGCAGCTTTCCTGGCAGATCAGTGATAAAATAAAATCAGGCACTTTGATACTTCTCAAAGAGAAAATAGAGAGAACATAGTGGTTGAAAGTTTACTACCTTCTCCTAGAAACATGCCTGTCATCACCAGCAGCATCGGAACCTCCTAAATCTGGGACCTTACTCACAGTCTCTTTAAGGAAATCGAACACATTGAAACTTTGAACACATTGCTTTCTGTAATTGGAGGAATAAAAATTATTCAGTAACAGTAACTCATAGTAACGAATATTAATAGGTTTAAGGAAATAGTAAGTCATTTTAACATGATCATACGCCAAATAGACGTTAATGGATCTAACATTAAGACAGAGCTGTTGATTCTAATGTAAAGAAGTAAGAAAGCAAAATAATCCATAAAAAAGAGGGCCAATATCAAGCCAAGAATTAACCACTGGAAGTTAGAGGATAGTAACACAGCTGTTTTTTTTTTCGCATGATGTATTCATATGAAAGTGGTCAACCATGTCGCACATATCAACCAATCAATGAAATTAAAATCTAAGCTTTTAATATTTAATTTCAACCCTGATGAATGCTTCACTTACAAATGCAACGAACTCATGGTCTTTGCTCCTCTTTGAAGGGTGATATCATATGTCCTGTCACAGAGATCTTGGAGAAATAATTCCAGTGCTTTAGCTGCAAAAACATGATAAGGGATTCATTAATCCAATTTCAATCTTCTTTAGCAAGTGTAGTCGTGAATAAATATCTTATTGAAATGGAAGATAGTGAGATGTTAAAGTTAAGAACAGTCCAGACACAAAATGTAATCAATAAAAAGACGGCTCAAGTAACAACTACTCACAGACTAAGAGCGGCACAGCCATTGCAATCTTCCCAACATCCTCATCTGCTTGCATTATCTTCTTAATCCTAGACTGGAAAAATAAATTTTTGTAAGGTAAATCAGTGAGAGATTATCTAAATGATATAAACGAGAAATTCTCCAAAAGTTACTGCAAACACTTATAATAACATAAACACTTGGTTAATCATAAAATGGGCGTCTGAAGTCTTATCAGCAGAAATGAGAAGTCTGCAGCGAACATATGAGTTACAAGTAATAGACCTAATAGTAAACTAAACAAGAACAGAGGAGCCCTTATGCTCTGACAAGAGACCAGAATCCAACTGCACATGAAACATAATGCTTCTTTCCTCACCCTAACACCAACCTTGCAGATAGAAGTGCGGGAGGTTTCTATCTAATCTATCCTTTTTTCCTTACAAAAAACACAGACATGCTTAACATGGATTGGAGAGCACAGAAAGTGGAGACAAGTTAACATTTGTTTAGTCTCTAGACCTGAAGAAAATACATAATCACAAAAACTTAGTTGATAAATGCAGTGCGTCAATTGAAAAGAAAAATACCATAAAACTTATGAATTTGTCTTTCTTCCTTCAAATGAGTTTCATGTTTTTATCAAACCCTCAAAAAAAGAGGTAGGAAAAAAATGTCTTTATTTTAACTCCATCACTCACCACTATGTAAAAAGATCTAGTTTAAAACTCTCATTCATTGTCGAAATGGTAACAATGGTCGAAATTTTACCCCGCATCTTGATGTAAAACACACAAACATTTAACAAAATCATATGGTAAACAATAGTGACACCCATGCATAGTTAATCCTGGTCTATCACAAAACTATTAAAACAAATTCAGCTCATACACAATCCAAAAACAAGGCAAAGTCACAAAAAACAAATCTATTGAAGAAACAAATTCAGCTCTTAAACAGGTGAAGCTTATGAATTTTTGCTTCGTGTAAAACCTAATTAGTACACAAATGACTTAATATAGGATACTGGATACTGATGACCTAAAGTTTTCAAAAACTAAAACATAAGTATGGGCAGTGATAGAAGTTTAACCATCATATAACAAAATAAGCTCAACAATGTACTACAGTCCAATTCAAAACCCTAATTCCCAAAATAACAAAAATATATTCAGAAGAAAACCCAAACAATACTACATGCTAGTAAGAAGTGTCAAATCCTAACTTACCATCACCACAACACCCCCTAAAATTTAAGCTAATCTCTGGGCAAACACATCATACCATTCAACCCAAGAAAAAGCATAACCGGGAAGACTCATGGAAAAAAAAAAAAAAAAACTTCTTAAATACCAAAAAAAAAAACACATAAATTGAAAGTAAACACGGAGAAGAGAAAAGAGAGAGTTACCGCAGGAAAACGAGTATCAAGCTTCTTCCTCATGGCGTAATCAAGATTTTTCAGGCCATAAAAAATCAATCGAACTTGAATCAAAACCCTACCAATGAATACCTTATAAAAATCAAAAAGCCCTAACTTTAGATCCGAAGAAACTTGCAGAGAAGATCGAAAATTTGCTTCAAACAGACAGAAAGGGGAAGAGAGAGACAGAGGGAACTTTGCTTCTTCCGCTCTCTCTCTAGAAAACCGCTATTTTCGGACTCGACGCGAAATTTAGACCAATGGGCGTGCTACCAATTTTGGTCGTCATGTTTTGCTATTTGACCGATTTCACCGCTAAGATGCAAACGTGTGACGTAGTTTTCTTCGTCATTGTGTCAGTTTGTTTACTCATATCAGCTGTGAGTGAACGTAACACGTAACTTAAAAGTAGGCAAGAAATTTTCATCACAAGATCACCTACGCGGCAAAGAGTGAACTGGAAAAATACTCTTCATTTTCGGAATCCTTTACAAATACTTTCTAAGATAAAGAAAATTGAATTCATATTTTGGGCAATTAAAAACATATTAATTCAAAAGAAATATTTAAATATTATTCAAGTAAAGTTACCAAATTCGGCATCGTTGGTTTTATAATAAAATGTAGTTGCTCGTAGTTAAGAATTTAATAGTGTTATCGGCGAATTTATTAAATGGATTTCAATATCAAAAAAGAAATAGGCGCCCGCGAAATCAAGTCATTAATCTCTCTGTTTCATTTAAAATAATTACGCATCACGTCAAGATGATGTCATGTAGAAAGGAAAAGCAATCTGGATGGTAGAAAACTAGATAGATAAGATCTCATTTTTCTGAGCTATGTGTGTAACTTTATGTAAAAGGATCCTGCTTCAAAAGACATAGAGTTGATGATTAGAGAGACAACCAAATGGGTCTGAAGATGAGTTGGGAACATTGAATGCAGATGTTTTTATAGATTTTAATATAGAACTTGTTGAACCTTAGGGTTATAAAATATTCTTAAAAATAAGATTGAAAAATATTTTATGTAATCCATCTTGCTCCTGAGAGGTGAGTCTGACGAACACTTGTAACCTTTGATCAAATCGTAGTAAAATCAGGAGATCATAAGTTTTAAACTCCGAAGCACGTAATTCCTTGTAACTTAACATTTTTCTTGACAGTGCATACTTGATACTTACATTGCTTAACTGAATAAATTTTGTAGATGATAAATATATAACAGTTGAAAGGTTTGTTGAAACTGAGTAAATGGTTATTCGCATTGTCTTTTGCATGAGTATCACTGAAGCCCTTTGGAGGTTTAAGTGGACTTTAATTTTAGGTTGGTATCCACTTGGGTGGAAGTATTCATTATGACTCGATTAGTACAAGACTGTTATTTTGACAATTCGGAAATAAATAAAGCATTATTCGATAATAAAAGCGTTAATCCAAATAGCTCAACCAATAAATTCTGGTGAGAAAATTTCAGGTTCATATGAGCCTTGATGCACGCGCATAGAGCTCGATGTAGTATCATATTGTAACGGATCTTGATTATTAGTACTTGGAATCCGTTATGCCTTTCATATTTTATTTTTACTTTTTTTTTTGCGTGGGTCATTTATGCTACAGATTTATCGAGTGAAATCCTATTTTAACTAGGGCTCGATGTGTAACATCTTTCTATGTAAGGATCTTCTTTACTACTACTCCTATTCTCAAGATTCATCGAGTGAAATCCTACTAGATATAGAAATGTTGAAACAATCTATATTTATTCGTTGAAGAGTTGAAGACGTATTAAAGACAAACAAAAACACTTTAGATCGGGGTTAATTAGTAATTACTAACTTTGACTTTTTCCATTTCTATCAATTTCCCTACAACTGTGCTTACTGAAAAACATAATGTGTGAAGCTTATTTACATGGGTTTAGTGTTATAAATGTCTTGATCATTACTAGAATTTAAGTACTAAGATGAAGGACATATGTTAGAGCATTGGTTGGTTGAATCCACCAAAGCGTTGGTATGTCATATTTTAGTTCTAAAAACTCGAAAATGCTTGATTTGATTACTAGAGTCAACTTCGTTAGGTTAGATTAGGAACAATATAGATGTCGAGACTCGCTCGTGTTACTCTAATGAACCTGAAGACGTATCGGCATCAACGAACTCATCATCTTTCTATTCGAGGTTAGTAACACAAAATTGATTTGTTCCATTTTTATGTACGTTTCTTTCAAGTTGTTTAGATTGAAAACATAACATACGAAGTTTGTTTATGTATCTCTAGTATTGGTGACTTGAGCATTTCATTATGATCAAAGTGTCTAAGAAAGATATACTAGTTGTTTTATACAACTTTGGTATATGGAGTTACGAAGTATAGTTTATCCATTGGACTTTGTAGATTCGACATAACACTATTTGGTAATTCATTATTATTTAGTGTGTTGAACTTTCGAGTTGATACCTAGAAAACTATATTTAACTACATGAGTTTAAGGAAGTAGAAATATGAAAGTTGTTTCGTAAGTTGAAAGGAACCAAAGGATCTATTATAGTTTTAGATCCCTTAAACAAGGATCTTTACTTGGGCCAATCCTAAGGATCTCTAATAAGACCGATCCCTTAACAAGGATCTCTACTAGGAACGATCCCATAGATCTCTAGTAGAATTGATCCTCAATTTAATCAAGTTTGTGTTTTTGGTTTGTCTATTACTTTAGGGTTGCATAGATACCGAAAATGTATTTTGGTTAAAAATGAAAATTCACAAGATGTCGACATAATATATTTGAACATGTGCTAAAATCGTATTATATATTTTCCTTGATACTCAAAGCGAGATCCTATAACCGAAATGCTCCGAATATCTTTTAGATATTCGAATTTATATGCTTTCCATATCCCAGAGGATAAACATTTCTCTTGTAGCTAGTTTAGTAAAGTATATGTTGTATACTAGCTAATATTGGTTGTTATCCAACAGAACAAAACCGAAAATATACATATATTACATATCTTTAGGACATTCGGATTTGGTAACTTCTTGTTGTCCAAACATGCCTTGATCATTATAAATAGTATAGATTGTATTCTAACAAACTCATCCCTTTTGACACGCTAGTTAACTGTTGGTGCGGTAATAAATAGTGAAGATTAAAGTCTATTTAGAGTTCTCATATGATTAGGAAATAGGTTTCCATTTGATCAAAGTTTACAGCAAAAAATGAGCTTTAAGCACTACACTACCAATTTCGGCAGCACCATCATTCCACATTCCACTCTTACCTTATGCTTGATTTGGTTTGCGTATTTGCGGTCGCGGAAGAGATGGAATTTAGCTTACGTTTAATGAACTTGATGGGTGAAAGCACGTATGTCACGGTATAATTTGCACCAAAAGAACTAGGGTTTGAAGGATCTATTGGGAGATACTCGCCCAATATTTGAAGAGAGGGAAACGGTATGGTAAAATGCAGTACTTTTCTGATTTATATGGGCTATTGAACACGACATACGTGCGACAGATTCTTTGGGACACATTCGTCATTCGCTAATTAGATAATACTCGTCTCCGGTATATTGGAAATATAGCGCCCCCAAAGCTAGCAGCTGACTAATCCAAGAGATTAACTAAATACAGAGGCACTAAGAATCTAAATCATATACTTAAGCATTCAATTAAGAAATCCGCTACAAACTTTAACCCAAAAACTAGCCCCGCTCAGAAATATATATACAAGAACTTCTCTCAGATGATACATATACAATAGTCATTTAGTTTACGGATACAATATGCAATATAATAAACATAGTAGAAGTTATCCAACTAACGAATTCGACTCCTCAAAGCTTTCGCTGCGCAACTCTGATCTGTCTCTGAAACTGAAAGTGGGAATGGGTGAGCACATCATCCCTAAAAGGGGTGCCCAGTAGGAATAACATTTAACTTTCATGCAATCATTGGAAATGATTCGAAAACAAATTCATGTTTTCCCTAACTCTAAACACAACCAATTCACAGAAGTAAACAATCATGTATATGGAAACTAACTCCTTCTAAACAATGAATAATATGGTGAACTCATCCCGCACCTAGATAATAATATGGTGAACTCATCCCGCACCTAGATAATGATATGGTGACTCTTCCCGCACCAGTAAATGAAGGAGCAGTACCCTATATACCACAGATGTAAATTCTCATTTCCAAACAATCAAGTGGAAATTCTTATTTCCCAAACATTTCATAAAGACAAACAAGGCATTACAATTCCTTTCCAAACAATGGAAAGATTAAAAGAAACAACGGTACTTTCGGAAATTTAAATAAAACAATGCATGGGATACACAATCAGGCAATGCATGAATTTGTTAAACATAAACTTTTGTAAAAGAAAACAACAATAATCACATAAGAGTTAAATATAAATTCCCACCTCTTTTGATGACAGGCCACGCTTACCTCGCGATCCACTGGTTCGTCCTTTGAATCGATCGTTGTTTCGGACTCTGTTAATCACCCAAGAACTTGAATCTAACCAAAATGGCTCATCAAGAATCATACAAGTCTATCTAATAGTTCTAAGCTCATTTATGACTTTACACATTATCATTCTCTATATTTAACATAGCTAAGGTTTACCAATTCAATTAGGTTGGTCCTATATTCCATTATCTAAGTCTTATGACTATCTACAACTTTTAGAAGAAACCAAAGACTAATTCAGACCACAAGAGGTCCAAAACATACAAGTAGAATAACTAATCCTAAGCCCAAATCCACTAATCCATCTTATTAATTTAATGCCTAGTTAGAGTCAACTAACGGTCACTAACAGTCAACGGGGTCAATTAACAGCCAACGTTAGTCAAAGGTCAAAGTCCAGTCTACGGTCAACAGAGTCAAGGTCAGGTCAACGATCCAAGGTTAAAGTCTAACTCGGTCAAGGTCAACTGAGTCAAACCGATTCAACCTAGTTTAATAGGGTCAACTCGACTCAGTCAGATGGTATGAGTCAGGTAAGACAGCTACATTGACTAGGATGACTAACATGCCTAAGTTTCAAGAACAGAAGTTCATACAAACACTATACATTTCAATTAATCAAAACAACTTCATAATCTAATTACAAACACAATTACAGGTTACCTGCAATTGCAGCTTTAAGCTTTTAAAGAGACTATCCACTGTGATTCTACAATCACCACTCCCACATCAGTTCTACTCTCCCAACTAAACACACACCCATACCCATCTGTAACATTTTCCTTTACCTGAACATCCATTCATTCTACCATTTCCTCCCCAGACTCAACTACAATTCACTAAACAACCCACCACCATACTCGATTACAATACCAGTAGGTCTATTTCATAACTCAATATCACTTGGTCTTGCACCTCAGCTCATCTACAATTCATTTAAACCACCAGCAATCCATAATACCAGAATCACCACACACATTCAGTTCAACCTCTCTGAGTCACAGCAATTGTGACTTTACTGTCACAGCAGCATCATCATTTTAAAACAACACTACTACTTATCAACATAACTCAATCAGCATCAACTGCAACTTCTAGCATCACTATCTTATTAGATTCATTCTTTGTATCAATCCTTCCTTGTAAAAATCTGTAGCTCAACTATACTCTTATTGCATTCACCACCACCAAGAATTCAAACCACTATCATTTCGATCTCACCTGCACAGTTCATTCTTCAAAATTCACCTTCAAACTCAACAACTGAAACCAAGCTACTCAAATCAGATCACTCCATCACTACCAAATGTGCAACATCACCATACTACCACATCTGGCATTAACATTCAAAAACTTGATAGGCTGAGAAAAGCGTTTGCCTACAATGTATACTGCAAGTGCACAGTGCCTATTGGAGGCAGGGCAAGTACAGGTCGATCCTCAGGGAGATGGAGTGTGTAAGGTTGATCTCAGGCTTTACTAAACTGATTTCTAACAAAGAGTGACACAATTATGGGTTTGTTTTGGTGTCGAAACGACAGTGAGCTGTTGTGACTGTACACTAAGGCAACAAATGAGATTGTGAACAGAATGGGGAACACTAGGGCAGTGAATCCACCCTCTAATCTCATGCTAAGGAAATGTAGTTTAGGTTATGTTCTTGTGCCTTCCCTTGAAGGTCTCTAATGGATGTTTATTCACTAATTGTCACTAACTCACCCCTAGTATGAGTTGTCTTCTTACAAGTACAACTCATCACAGCTCAAAAGCTCTTTAGTTAATTACTACTCCTAACACATTATAGCTCAAGCAAAAAACAGAACCAAAGACTAATTACTTGACATGAAATTAGGGGTTTCAACAACACCCTAGCTAATTAAATTAGAACATCAAAAGAAGCAATTAAACACAAATTAAACTAAGCTTGGTGCACTGGCTAATCCAGGCATGCTTTTACATCACACTGTTCTTCCTATTTATACATGACAAAACCCTAATTCACTTCAACTTGGAAAATAAATGGCGACCCACTCACCCAAAGCCTCTGAATTTGTTGTCTCCTCTGCTAATTCGCCTCTGCAATGATGTTTCCCTCTTGTTGACGAAACCCTAACCCTAACTCTTTCTATCTCAACCTTAGCTTCTAGGGTAAGGATCTATGAAAGAGATAGAGAGCAATTAGGAGGTGGCGAAGGCGGCTGCGCTGTTGCTGCTGGCGGCTGTGGTGTCGGGGAAGAAGAAGGTGGTTGTGCAGAGTTTGGTCGGGAGAGAAGAAGATGGTGAAGGTCTGCAACTGTCGGGGGAGAAGAGAGAAGTGAGGGTGAGTTTGGTCGATGGGTGAAGATATAGGTGTCTGTGGTGTTGGGCGGATGCAGCGAGGATTGATGCACGGGATGGAGCGAGCGTTGGATACGGAGGACACCGATGCGTGGGCTGATGCGACCGTAGGATGTAAATGGATCAAATCTGACGGCTCAGATAAGACGGGCTTGGATTCGGGTTATGGGCCGGGTCTTGGATTGCTCAAGCCCATGTCTTGTAAATGGGTTGCTACTTGTTGGGTTGCAACTGATGCGCGCGCGGGCTTTGGCTTTCTGCTCCATAGACGCTCATCTCCAAATTTCTGCTCTTTTGGCTCCTCCATTTCTCCGAGCTTTATTTACTACCTAAAAACACAAAATTAATTAGTACAAATATTTATTCTTGAAAACAGGGAAAATACAGAATTTGGGATAATATCTGATTTCTAAGCACAAAAGATGAGTTAAATGCCAATAAAAAGGTGTAGAAATATGCAATATTTGGCACTCATCAATGTGCAACATCACCATACTACCACATCTGGCATTAACATTCAAATTAGTTCAGAACAACATCACTAACACTTCTGGCAGTTCCTACTTTACATTTATTAACTCAATTTCACAATCAACATCAACTTCTACATTTCAGTCATATCATCCTCCCAAACCAATATCAGTTCACAAACACAAATCTCTTGTTCAGTTACCCACAAATCCATACAACTCTATGTATATCAACAATTTCAAATTCAACATCTTTATGAATATTCATAACTATAAACTTTATAATTGAAATCAATCACTATACTAAGTTACTGAGAGAGAAATTACCTCAAATACAAACTCAGAAGTTCTCTTCTTCCTTTAATTATTCACCATCAGTCTCATCTATTCCATCTGTATCCCAGACTCATGAACCATAAATCCCAATTTCATTAAGAACCCTAATTTCTAAATCAATTTCCCAAATCAGAACTTCTCTAATTCGAATCCGAATAGCAACCTAATTCTTCATAACCCATCTTTCAATTTCTTCTTAACCATCAGCAAATCGAATTCCAATATATATCAGCAGAAACCCTAACTCCTCAATCATTTCTTCAATTTCTTTCTCAAACAGCTTCACAACATCAATCAACCGAACACCCTTTTGTTCTTCATCAATCTGCTATTCCAAACATCTACTAATTCTATATAAATCCAATATCAGAAGAAAACCTAATCGATTCTCCATAATTTCCCTTTTCGTGTAACTCTGAATCAACCACTTGAATTAACACTACGACATCATCCCTATATCATTTACACAACATCATCAATTTATTTTCTCAATTGAATCTCACGGATAATCAACAGAAGAAGAAGTAACGAGAAGAGAAAGAGGAGAAGCAGAGAAGAAGAGAAAAGAAGAATAAAAGAGAAAATGAAAGAAAGTCTTCTCTCGACACGTTTTGGTGATAAGGCCAATGACCTATGATAAAGGCACCCACCCAAACGTTAAGGGCATCCAGGTCGGTTAACTATTTTGCCCTTCTCACGATTCGAGTGATTTCTTCTTCGTCCGGTATCTGAATGACACGTTCGAGCAATCCATTGCGCGTAACTTTTCGAGTTTTATCTAACAGTACTAGTTTCGTATCTATTTCGTTGTTAGATAATTCCTATTAATTATCGTTCGTGTTAAACTAATCGAGTTATTATCGGCTAATTCGTTTCTTGACTGGTTTAATATCGTTGACGAGCTTGAGGGTCTTTACATTCTCCCCACCTTATATCATTTTCGTCCTCGAAAATCAAACCATACTTTTGGTCTTCAAAAACTCCCCACCTGATAGAATAATCCCATCTCTTATCTAAGCGCAAACAACAAGAAACAAAACACAAAACCTATATGGCTTTCTACAACTAAAATTTGTGGCTCTAGGTTCAACGCTGATTTAATTTCTATCAAATAGGGAAGTCTAAGTTTCCTACACTAATGTATACAATGGAAACTATAAATTTTAGTTTTTAAGCTTCTTACACTGATTTTTTATTTTATAAAATATATGTCTCTAACTTCAAGGAAGAATCCTACGAATCTTTCTAAGTAAAACTATATCTATCAGTTTCCTATAGAATTATACAAAACTTCTATGATCGGTCCTCTCTGAATGCAGTTTCCCTGTCAAGGTTGGCCAAGCCTAACAATGCCTTCCTACGAACAGAGAAAACACAACCTTCACTAATCCCCAGTGCTGGATTAACTAAGTGCAAACTTATTACGATTAACTGAGTATTAAAAGATTAATTAGTCTCTAAACTTTTATTGTAATTGGTGTAAGTCTTATAAATCTACTTTCGTAAAATATACAAATAGTTTACGTCATTTTAAACAATTTAGTCATCTAAATTTATTAATTTATTAATTTTATCAATATATGTAATCCAAATTCGATTTCAACCTAATTTATAATATCTAACATTTTAATTTTATTGTTATACAATATATAAGTTTTCCAAATATTATCTATTTTATATTTGCTATTAGCATAATTATTGAAAAGTCAATATCAGTTGTGTTGCTATTCTCACTATTATTATTATTATTATCGTTATTGGTTTATTGATACTAGGTCTTAATCTTTAAATATGATTCTACATCAACGTAAAGATTATTATAGTTGACTTTATTTATTCCTATTGAATCCGTGTACTATAACTTATAAAATAATGGCGTTAATGTTGGTAATTTAATATGATTTAATTTGAGTCTGCATAAAATTTTAATGTATCTAGGTAGTCTATAGATTTTTCTATTAATATAAAGTAACTTATTAATATTCTAATTTATTTTTCTTTCAAATCTTTCTGTACTAAGTATCCAAATACTATTATTATTTCTTGACTTCTCCAACGCCTTCAATATGATTAGCCGGTCTCACCTCATTAAGGAAGTTCGGCTACATTGTCCAGGTATTTCTCGTTGGGTTGAGTTTTGCTATAGTAAGCCTGCTAGACTTTACTATGACCAGTACATTTTGTCCTCGGCCCTAGGTGTTCAACAAGGGGATCCTCTTGGTCCGTTGTTGTTTGCCTTGACTCTCCATCCTCTTGTGCAAACCATTGCCTCCCAATGCAAACTCGATTTGCATGCTTGGTACCTTGATGATGGGACTATTATTGGAGACACTCTTGAGGTGTCTAAAGCTCTTAATATCATCGAGTCTGAGGGCCCGGCTAGAGGTTTACATCTCAATATTAAGAAAACGGAGGTATTTTGGCCAACTGTTGATCCTAGAAGCCTTGAGGTAGATATTTTTCCTCAAGATATCGGTAGACCTTCTACTGGGGTTAAACTCTTGGGGGGGCCTGTGAGTCTGGATCTAAACTTTATTAGTGACATGGCGGTGGCTAGGGTTCACAAGACTATCCATTTAATGTCCTCAATCAAAAAACTCAAGGACCCTCAGAGCGAGATGTTACTTCTTCGTAATTGTACTGGTGTGTCAAGACTATATTTTGCTATACGTACTACCAACCCTGCTGCTCTACAACAGGCCACTAAATTATTCGATGATCAGCTATCCCAGTATTTGAGACTCTTGGTCACAGGAGATGGTGCGGGTTTTGGGCCATTACAACAGCGCATTGCTACTCTCCCCATTAAGGATGGTGGCTTTGGTATTTACACTATGGCTGATACTCGCAACTACTGCTATCTGGCTTCTCAGTTTCAAACTGCTTCGGTTCAAAAAGCGATCCTTGGTAATTTATTCCCTTCAGACAATGGGTCTACTTTTCAGTCGGCTCTTCAGAACTTCATCCAGGTATGTGGTTTACCTTCTAACTATTGTGTCGATGATGCTGCCCCCCTTTCTATGCACTCCCTGGCAGTCACCTATTTCGATGCAATTAAGAAGCAAATCCCAAACCAATTTTCTATGTCTGTAAGAGATTCCATTTTGTGGCAGTGCAATCGTGTTAAGCATGCTCAAGATTACCTTTTGGCTGTACCCATTAGTGGCCTGAATCAATGCCTTGGTCCAAGGCAGTTTCGAGCGGTTGTTTGTTATCGACTTGGTATCCCATTGTTTGTTGAAGGTGGCCTCTGTTCTAGCTGTAATAGACCTATGGATATCTGCGGGGACCACGCTCTTCATTGTTCCAAGGATGTTGGGATCAAATTTCGGCATGACCAGGTTCGTGATATAGTCGTCGATATTTGTTTCAAAGCTAGAGTCCCTGTGATCAAAGAAGCGACTCTTGGGCTTCTGTCCGATGATAGTAGAGATTTACGCCCGGCTGACATTCTTGTTCTTAATTGGGAGAATGGTCAAGATGTTTGTATGGATGTTACAGGCGTATCTCCTTTCACAGGTGATGGTGTCCGCTCTTTTGTCCCAGGCCAAGCTATTGCCAATGCTGTTCAACGGAAACGTAAAAAATACTTGGATCAATGTGTCTCACATGGCTATGGTTTAGGTGTCCTTGCTTTTACCACATTGGGGGAACTTGGGGATGATACTTTATGTTTCTTTAAGAGATTGAAGAATTGTCTAGTTAGTAATGATGTCAGTAGTGGTGTTGGGAAATTTCTTTTTTATAGACTAGGCGTCGCTATCCAAAAGGGGGTTGGTGCCCAGCTTGTTGCTAGGCTACCAACTACAGTTTTGTATGATGTTGTAGAATGATTTATAGTAATAGCAGTTAGTTTTGACTCAATAAATGTTATTGAACTAAAGATAATTTAGGTATACAATTACTAAGAAATCTAGTCCTTCTATTTTTACACAGTATCTCCTCACGTCCTTAAATCTAACCTAATAAGTGTTACATTAATTATCTGGTTTCATTGTACTAGAATGTATTTCTAATTTTATTATTTAATTTACAAAATCTGTCCGTAGACACTTACTAATAATTTTGCGTAGCTGCTTGATTCCTAATTATTTATTTTATCGTTAAGGTTTTTATTAGATAAAATTCAATACATTACTATTTGATAATTGTGCTTTTATTATGATTATTAGTGATCTTATTATCACTTATTATTAATGATATTAGTGGTCGAACTATTATCTTAATTACTCTTAAAAAAATTTATTGAATACGCAAAAATCTTGTTCTATATATATATATATTAACTACTCTTACATCTTAACTTCATTTCTACTTTAAATAGATTAATGGTTCCAATCACTAGAGTAGATACTTCATGTATTTGTTTTATTCTAGAAGTTCATTAAATCTTTTATATGACTAAAGATTATTTAATATAAGACTACTAAAAAGATTAATCATTTTATCTGACATGATATCATCACATTATTAAATCTATCTCTAATAACCTTACCGTAACTATCTGGTTTAGATGCAAAACATTTACTTCTAATTTCCTATTAGTTAAGTTTACAAAATTTAACCGTAGATAAGTACTACTAATCTTCCATAGCTATTTAATCCTACTCATTATTTTATCGCTATATATTTGTTAATGAAATTTTAATTTAAGTTATGCTTAACATAATACTAATTTAAATTCTAACAGTTTAAGTTCGTCATATTAATTTCCATTTCAAAAGATGATTGAATCTATTTCCGAAGACTTATCAATATATAAATTTATTTTCTTTTAATCCTTATACTGCACTAAGCATCCGAATACTATTATTATTATTATTATTATTTCACGTATATTTGTATCATTTTAAGAATTTACTGGATTATTTGTTAGCCCAAAGATAATTTCGGTACAAGATTTCTAACAAGTGTCTTTTTATTTTATATATTACATCCTCGCTTCCTTAAGTCGAATGCCTAGTATATATTATATCAACTATCTAGTTTAGACGCAAAACATATATCCCTAATTTGTAATTAATTTAATTTACAAAACTTAATCGTAAATAAGCGCTATCAGATTCCTATAACTATTTACTCATAATTATTATTATTTTAATATCGTTATATGTCTTCAATGAGATTTTAGTTAAGTCATGTACAATATGATGCTAATTGATAAATGTTATTCATTAATTT
The DNA here is from genome assembly GCA_023531295.1 of Papaver armeniacum. Classification (NCBI taxonomy): domain Eukaryota; kingdom Viridiplantae; phylum Streptophyta; class Magnoliopsida; order Ranunculales; family Papaveraceae; genus Papaver; species Papaver armeniacum. The sequence goes on from JAJJWW010011654.1 coordinate 22,587, forward strand.
ATCAAAAAATTATTATTATTATTATTATCGTAAATGCCTGTAATTACTATTGTAATATTTTTATTATTATTAACATTGATGGTTTCTAATTACTCTTACAATATTATTGAGTCCCAAAGATATTATTAACATTTTTGTAATTATAGTTTGTCTACTCGTCATATAAATCAATGTGTTCAGTAAGTTACTATGTGATTTACAAGATTTATCAATAATAATAATCTCTCTATTATCCTAACATTAGACTGTGTATGTGTTCATACTTTTTAGATTAATTATTCTCTAATCTTTATTAGCTAAAGTTATTGGTGTACCCTATAATTTTTACTTCACTACATAAACAAACAACCAAATCAATATTCGGAATACAAGACAGTGGCATCAGTCTTACAAACTGAGATAATTGTTATACGTCTGAAGCCGTATTACATGTACTCGTACACGTTGCGAAGTAGCTATATATCGACCTACAGATTTGTGTGACACGCATATTCATATGCACATCATGGGAAAATCTGTTTGTTTCGTGATCCGGATAGGTATGCATATTCGTATGCAAACCATTTTGGAACTGTGGTAAGGGAACCGGGTATAAGTATCCAAAATGGTATGCGAACCAATACAGTTCTATGTTCCTGAACCAATTTAGTACCCAAACCAGTATGCAAACTGAAAAGGTTATGTGAACTCCGAAACCGGTAAAGTCTTAAGGTTTCCAAACCGGTTCGCAAACTGAAAAAGTTCTGTCAACTCAGGAACTCGCTTTTGCACCTTAGTTTGCAAACCGGTACGTGAACTGAAAAAGTTTTGTCAACTCTGGAACTCGGTTTTGCTTCTGAAAAAGTTCTGTCAACTCCGGAACTCGATTTTGCCTATTATTTTGCAAACCGGTCCGCATACCATGACTCAGCCGATTCACGAACGACTCATGTATTTGTACTTTGTGTATTTACCAATTATGTCGATTATGAGTCAATTGCAATTAAATTAGTTCTATGATATAATTTGCATTTGTCAAATTCTCTAAAAACACTAGACTTATTTGATCACATGATTGTGATTCAAGATCAATATCTTTGTGTTCATGAAAATGAGTATTTAACCTTTTAAGTTCAAACCGGCTAGTTTCGGTTAACCATGTTGAACATAGTCTTTGTACACGGTTCGGTTATGGTTTACCTAACCAGAGTGTATATCCCGTTTATGTGAATATGATTCAAAGTTTTCATCTAACGATGAATATTGTTTGCTTGGTTCCAAAGCTATCTTAGCTTAACCTAAAGCAACCTATGTTTTGAATGTCTATATAAAGGGAACTCTTGGCAACTGGGATCTTTGAATCCTGACAGTACTTTTTGGTGTGTCCTAGTTATATCTAGAGTCGTCCTCTCCAGAAACCCTTTTAGGTTTTAGCGACTATCAAAGACTTCATTGGGATTCGTGAATCCAGGTCCAGTTATCTTTTATCTTAATAATTTGAGTATCCTGATCTTATTCGATCGTAGATTTATCACTTGAACAAGATAGATAAAAATCACAAAGTTCTCCTCGTACCAACTTTGTGATTCCGCAAGTTTCATACTTGTGAGGTGAATAATAATCTAGGCCGCACTTCAAGTTGCATAAGTCCGAATTTTGAGGATAGCTAGACTTTTGTCAAATTGTTATCGATTTTCATCACCTTGATCCTACGTTTGATTTGATCATCTGTTTCTATCATAACCAGGAAATTAATTATATAGGATTAATCTGTGGGATGCAGATTTGGTTTAAAGTCTTCAATTGAGTTGAAGCAACTCTTAGTTGGTATGATGTTATCTAAGGGAATCAATTGCGTTTTGTCCTGCTGTATTCAAGAGGCGTAAGGAGCGCGGTTGTACCTGAATCAGTAGGAGATTGAGTTTGGGCTCAACTACGTACCAGACCGAAGTTAATTGGTAGTAGGCTAGTGTCTGTAGAGGTTTAGTATAGTTTGTGTTCAATCTGGACTAGGTCCCGGATTTTTTTTGCAATTGCGGTTTCCTCGTTAACATAATTTATGGTGGCTTTCTTATTTCTTTTTCTGCATTATACTGTTTATCTTTATAATTGAAATATCACAGGTTGTGCATTGATCAATCAGAGTAGATAAGTACGACCTAGTTTTTTGGATACAACTTGATTGATCCTTGGACATTGGTCTTTGGTACCGTCCAAGAACTCTCTTTGTGATTAGGTTCACGGATTCAATTCTGTAAACGTTCTAATTGCAAGAGAGATAGAGATATAACTATAGACACTTTCCTTGATTGAGTTTTAACTCTCGGAGTTGTGTTGAGTTTGTCCATATAGATTGCCTATGAAAACGTTGGTGGTGTATTTTGGTACCCCCAGTGTTTTCAATATTGAATGGATGACATTAATGTGTGATTTTAATGACTGAGAAATGTAGGTTTTTTATGGGTTTGTATTGTAGGGAATTTGAGAAGATATTTCCTTGACGTACAACAAGATTTCCAGGTTGTGCAATCAAATGCTCAACAGAAGTCCCCAGCCAGTTCTGCGCAAGCTTCGTACAGATGCGACCCATAGCTCTTGTGGGTGATTATCAAGGATTAAGAGAGGTGTTTGAAATCTAGAAGGAAGTAAAGATTGGGTTCGAGTCAGTTTTAGATTATGAAGGAATTTAAGCCCGTGAAAACAACAAAGGAATCAAGCTGATGTGGTTGATTTAGTTGATTGATGGCGAGAGATTGAGGGTTGTTTTAAAGATTGTATCGGATTAAGAAACTTGGGTCTTTACTCATTTCCAAATTGCAGAAAGAGATTGAGAGAATTTTAGATGGAAAAATCAGTCAATACTAGTGACTTGTTGCCGTTAATAATGGGACGGGTAAGGATTAATGGCTGAGATTTTTGTGTTTAGTTCATTCAACGATTATGAAGAAGATTATTTGATGATTGAGGACTTTAATCGGGATAAATTAGAAGTTTCAATAAATTTTTCATAATAATTAGAGATAATAATATAAAATTTGTCTATCAGAGTCGTTGATAGTCTACTGGTGAACCAACGCTTAATATTTCAAATGTTGGGTACCAAAGCTAAGTATTGGACATTTGTTGGGTACCAAATGTTAAACATCCCTTGTTTTTAAGAATAATGTGACGAGACTAGAGGACCTAATATTAAAGATAGATAAATTAATCGTTTGATCGGAGATCAACCACCTTAATTTTTTTGAACTGGGGATTAGCCACCAAACTAAGCAAAGTTTAATTATATTGAATTATTGATTTCTTAATCTCCTTTGAATTGGGTTTTAACTTGGCGATTTTTTTTAAATGCCCCCAGTCTGATAATTAGTATTCTAAAGTGCCCCATTTTTTATAAACTTTACATGTTCTAGGTCTGACATTTCCATCTCGTTTTTTCTCTTAAACGACTAAAACCATTACTTTCTTAGGTGGTAGGTACCATAATGTTGATGGTGGTTTTTAGCTTAGGGCGAAAACTGTAAAAGTCTGTCTACCTGACCCGTCATCAGAAGTAGTATACCTTGATATATCTATATTTCGCAAGGAATTTGGAGAATATATCAGAATCTGATGAGTTCATATGTCTCTCTTCACATTATATTGAAACTCAAGCTCCTAGATGAATTGTTCACTAATATAGAGCCTAATGAGTATTTAAGCTCCTAGTTGCATTACTCGCTAATGCCGGAGCCTGCCTAGTGTTTTCATATGCTATGTTCTAAGTTGAACTCTCAATATTGACATGACATGACGATTAATGTTCACTCGCAACGGGGTAGCATAAATCTCCCGAAGTGCAATATTGAGACCTGCATGAAAACACTCACATAGGCTACATCACCCTCTGACAAAGAGATCAGCGTGTTCAAACACCTTTTAATTGAAAGTTAGCACGATCGAACGCGTTTAAATTCCTTAAGGGAAATCTAGATTGTCCATATCAGTCTTAAAAAACGATCAAGGCCGCACGATTTGGCCACACAATTCAATAGGCCTAGTCTACTCCTAGCGGAACTAGGCGATCACCAGGATGACCACCGGTGGGCCCACTAATACCCCAACTGGTCGGACTCCACCTAGCACACTCTAACGCCATCGAACGCTAACCCCAAACATGGGTGATCGCGCTGTTGAAGAAAAGAGCTCAAACGAGATAAGATAAGACCGGCCAAAATTGTCTCAGAAACATCACGACCGTCCAACTTAGCTAGCCTAGTTGGACGGCTTAGATCTTCCTTCGAATGATTAAAGAAGTGCTAACGTGTTCAATTTTGACCCAACTTCACACTTGGTCGATTGACTTGCTCATAGAAAGACCAGAGGGCATCAAATCGTCGACCCAAAGTAGGTTGAACGCGCTGTTTGAAAACCCTAAAAATGCTTTGCGGCAACACACTACTGTCGCAAATCGATCATGACCACCCATCTTTGCCAGCCAAATCGAGTGGCTTAGATCTAATTTTAGATGGCCCAGGAGATATCAGCGTGCTCACGAGTGGCCCTTCTTTGCACATGGCCGAACGACCTGTTCAAATCAGCGCCCATCGCTTTGATTCGATTAGCCAAAAGAGGGTTGGTCGCACGGCTTCTAAACCATAAATCGAACAAACGACGTTATGCAACTGCCGCAAATCAATCGCGTTCGTCCATTTTTGCCAGCTTAGTCGAACGACTTAGATCGGATTCTAGATGGCCAACAGGGTGACGCTGTGATCACCAGCAACCCCTCTTTCGTGAGGAGCGATCGGCCAAGCCACAACTTGCTCATGTGGCCTCCAAGCGATCACCCAAAAGTGGCCATTCACGCTACTTCAACAACAGTCATCAAACTGCCGTAAATCATCTTAGCCACTCAACTTGGATAGCCGATTTAAGCAGTCCAGATCTAAACTGGATCGACCGATAGGATTTTAGAATGGCTGCCAGTCGCCACTCTCCTATAGGGCCTGACCGGCCACTCACTAGGATGCGTGCATAGCTCCTACCAACTCCCTGAAAAAGGATGGTCATGCTCCTCTTAAGACGCTCAATTTGTGACTGATTCAATCGATCTCTAAAACTACGATGCATCTAGCACATCGATTATTTTCAACTGCTTGTTTGAAAGCGATGCTATGCAAATATTGATTTCATAAATAACTTATTATTTAACCTAAAAGCATTATGTGCTGATTTTAGCGGCAAGTCTCATGACTTGACCCATTCACTCGAGACATCAAACATGTCACAAACTAGGGGATACTGTTTTGGGGTATTGGTCTGGCGGTTTACAGCGTGTGGCGTGCAACGCGCCCATTACGAGAAAGTGTCAGGAAGGTCGGACGGTTAACAGTAATGAGAGTAGTGGGTGAAGGTGTGATTGGTCTTCCCTTATAACGGAAACACGATGATCACTACCTTCCGCACGATTCCACTTCTCCACTACTTAACTTCCTCCACTTCCTATGAGATCAGGGTGCGCTCAATGACTTATACAAATAGGTTTTCAACCTATTTCAAAAAGACAAGTGTTATCAACACAAGTAGCCAGAAACCATTTTCTGATACAAGTCATAAAACAGCCACACCTTCATAATTCAACATTTTGATCTCAAACACCTTATTCGATTCCCTCCCTAAGATCAACCCTTCTCCTTCACTTTGTGACTGAATTGAATCTAGAACGGCCATTTCTTGGTTTAGGCCAGAGTCTTACAGATTGATCTCTCGAATCTAAAAGTAGTCCCGTGCAGTGCATTTATTTAGGGTTTGAATTCGTTTCTCATCAACACCCCCAAATTTACCAAAAACAGCAGAATCAATTTTTACCCCAAAACACATACCCTGTTAAAATATTTATACCCATGAATCATCTTAAATGAGTTAAGAGAGGGAGTTAGTTTATAGAGAACTCATGACTTAATTCATGTTCAAAGAAGCATGTTAATCTTCTTCTGTTTTTCCCTTGCATTTTTTTCAGGAAACCCCAAAAACTTATTGGAATGAAACCATAATAAAATGGTTAAATTATGTTTGGAAGGCACATCCGGGGGTATATTTATGCTCAATACCACGGCTTGAAAATACTTATATAAACTAACACGAGCTTTCCTGTAAAGACCCTCAAGCTCGTCAACGATATTAAACCAGTCAAGAAACGAATTAGCCGATAATAACTCGATTAGTTTAACACGAACGATAATAATAGGAATTAATCTAACAACGAAATAGATACGAAACTAGTACCGTTAGATAGAACTCAAAAAGTTACACGCAATGGATTGCTCGAACGTGTCATTCAGATACCGGACGAAGAAGAAATCACTCGAATCGTGAGAAGGGCAAAATAGTTAACCGACCTGGATGCCCTTAACGTTTGGGTGGGTGCCTTTATCATAGGTCATTGGCCTTATCACCATAACATGTCGAGAGAAGACTTTCTTTTATTTTTTCTTTTATTCTTCTTTTCTCTTCTTCTCTGCTTCTCCTCTTTCTCTTCTCGTTACTTCTTCTTCTGTTGATTATCCATGAGATTCAATTGACAAAATAAATTGATGATGTTGTGTAAGTGATAAAGGGATGATGTTGTAGTGTTAATTCAAGTGGTTGATTCAGAGTTACACGAAAAGGGAAATTAGGGAGAATCGATTAGGTTTTCTTCTGATATTGGATTTATATAGAATTAGTAGATGTTTGGAATATCAGATTGATGAAGAACAAAAGGGTATTCGGTTGATTGATGTTGTGAAGCTGTTTGAGAAAGAAATTGAAGAAGTGATTGAGGAGTTAGGGTTTCTGCTGATATATATTGGAATTCGATTTGTTGATGGTTAAGAAGAAATTGAAAGATGGGTTATGAAGAATTAGGTTGCTATTCGAATTCGAATTAGAGAAGTTCTGATTTGGGAAATTGATTTAGAAATTAGGGTTCTTAATGAAATTGGGATTTATGGTTCATGAGTGCGGGATACGAGATGGAAGAGATGAGACTGATGGTGAATAATTAAAGGAAGAAGAGAACTTCTGAGTTTGTATTTGAGGTAATTTCTCTCTCAGTAACTTAGTATAGTGATTGATTTCAATTATAAAGTTTATAGTTATGAACATTCATAAAGATGTTGAATTTGAAATTGTTGATATACATAGAGTTGTATGGATTTGTGCGTAACTGAACAAGAGATTTGTGTTTGTGAACTGAGTTAATAAATATAAAGTAGGAACTGCCATAAGTGTTAGTGAAGTTGTTCTGAACTAATTTGGATGTTAATGCCAGATGTGTTAGTATGGTGATGTTGCCCATTTGGTGGTGATGGAGTGATCTGATTTGAGTAGCTTGGTTTCAGTTATTGAGTTTGAAGGTGAATTTTGAATAATGAACTGTGCAAGGTGAGATCGAAATGATAGTGGTTTGAATTCTTGGTGGTGGTGAATGCAATAAGAGTATAGTTGAGCTACATATGTTTACATGGAAGGATTGATACAAAGAATGAAGCTAATAAGATAGTGATGCCAGGAGTTGCAGTTGATGCTGATTGAGCTATGTTGAGAAGTAGTAGTGTTGTTTTAAAATGATGATGATGTTGTGACAGTAAAGTCACAATTGCTGTGACCCGGAGAGGTTGAACTGAATGTGTGTGGTGATTCTGGTATTATGGATTGCTGGTGTTTTAAATGAATTGTAGATGAGCTGAGGTGCAAGACCAAGTGATACTGAGTTATGAAATAGACCTACTGGTATTGTAATCGAGTATGGTGGTGGGTTGTTTAGTGAATTGTAGTTGAGTCTGGGGAGGAAATGGTAGAATGAATGGATGTTCAGGAAAAGGAAGAATGTTACAGATGGGTATGGATATGTGTTTAGTTGGGAGAGTATAACTGATGTAGGAGTGGTGATTGTAGAATCACAGTGGATAGTCTCTTTAAAAGCTTAAAGCTGCAATTGTAGGTAACCTGTAATTGTGTTTGTAATTAGATTATGAAGTTGTTTTGATTAATTGAAATGTATAGTGTTTGTATGAACTTATGTTCTTGAAACTTAGGCATGTTAGTCATCCTAGTCAGTGTAGCTGACTTACCTGACTCAGACCATCTGACTGAGTCGAGTTGACCCTATTAAACTGGGTTGAATCGGTTTGACTCAGTTGACCTTGACCGAGTTAGACTTTAACCTTGGATCGTTGACCTGACCTTGACTATGTTGACCGTAGACTGGACTTTGACCTTTGACTAACGTTGGCTGTTAATTGACCCGTTGACTGTTAGTGACCATTAGTTGACTCTAACTGGGCCTTAAATTAATAAGTTGGATTAGTGGATTTGGGCTTAGGATTAGTTATTCTACTTGTATGTTTTGGACCTCTTGTGGTCTGAATTAGTCTTTGGTTTCTTCTACAAAGTTGTAGATAGTCATAAGACTTAGATAATGGACTATAGGACCAACCTAATTGAATTAGTAAACCTTAGGTATATTAAAGATAGAGAATGATAATGTGTAAAGTCATAAATGGGCTTAGAACTATTAGATAGACTTGTATGATTCTTGTATGAGCCATTTTGGTTAGATTCTAATCGAATAAATCTTTTAATTATTGATAGCTTTTAGTGATTAAGATTTATCTCACAACCCAACCCAGTTCTAAACTAATCTAGTTCACTAACTGGCACTGGCTAATTCCTATCATTTCCCATATAAGATCTAATAGTGAGCTCTGATACCAACTTGTAGCGCCCCCAAAGCTAGCAGCTGACTAATCCAAGAGATTAACTAAATACAGAGGCACTAAGAATCTAAATCATATACTTAAGCATTCAATTAAGAAATCCGCTACAAACTTTAACCCAAAAACTAGCCCCGCTCAGAAATATATATACAAGAACTTCTCTCAGGTGATACATATACAATAGTCATTTAGTTTACAGATACAATATGCAATATAATAAACATAGTAGAAGTTATCCAACTAACGAATTCGACTCCTCAAAGCTTTCGCTGCGCAACTCTGATCTGTCTCTGAAACTGAAAGTGGGAATGGGTGAGCACATCATCCCTAAAAGGGGTGCCCAGTAGGAATAACATTTAACTTTCATGCAATCATTGGAAATGATTTGAAAACAAATTCATGTTTTCCCTAACTCTAAACACAACCAATTCACGGAAGTAAACAATCATGTATATGGAAACTAACTCCTCTTAAACAATGAATAATATGGTGAACTCATCCCGCACCTAGATAATAATATGGTGAACTCATCCCGCACCTAGATAATGATATGGTGACTCGTCCCGCACCAGTAAATGAAAGAGCAGTACCCTATATACCACGGATGGAAATTCTCATTTCCAAACAATCAAGTGGAAATTCTTATTTCCCAAACATTTCATAAAGACAAACAAAGCATTACAATTCCTTTCCAAACAATGGAAAGATTAAAAGAAACAACGGTACTTTCGGAAATTTAAATAAAACAATGCATGGGATACACAATCAGGCAATGCATGAATTTGTTAAACATAAACTTTTGTAAAAGAAAACAACAATAATCACATAAGAGTTAAATAAATTCCCACCTCTTTTGATGACAGGCCACGCCTACCTCGCGATCCACTGGTTCGTCCTTTGAATCGATCGTTGTTAATACAGACTAACTGTTAATCACACAAGTTTCGAATGATAAACTTGAATCATGATTTTGGTTCCGAACAATAAATTGTTCTCCACCGAAATTGATCAAGTATGAACAAATGTTCATTAAGCTTAGTCATTATATTTCGAGAAATTTGTAAACTAAATAATTAGTTCTCGACTCGAAATTCTTGTCTATGCAAGCTAGTCTAATTAGTTATGTGACAAACGTCTCAAGGATAGAAAAGTGAATATAACTTGAGAGGTGGTTCAGTCTTCACTTACCTTTTGTTGATGAAGTTCTCCAAAAGCTTCGGTCGATCTTCGCCTTGAAACGTTAGAACGCAAATGATGACTGGTTCGTTTCTCAACTACCTCTATCCTAGACCGAGACTTAACTAATTGTATACTAGAAATCAAGCTATAGTTTTGACAAGCAAATTTGACAACAAGCTTGAGATAACAACACTTGTGAGTTTGACTCTAACAATCTCCCTCTTTATCAATTTTAGTGACAAAACTATTTATACATATGGATAACAAAAATTAAAGCTTCGAAAAACTCCTCGATCCATCATGCCTTGATTTCCTTGGCTTCTTCAACTCTACTTAAACTCTTCGTTATTTCAAGTTGCAATGATTCTAAACGTGTTCAACTCAGCATCGTTGTTGTATAAGATACGTAGCTATAACAACTTTCGTCGTTATACAGAAACATAATATTATTATCTTCTCTCCAAAGTTCAATTGTATCTCACCTCTGAAGTAATACTACGGTGATATGTTTCTCCCCCTTAATCAATACTTACATCTTTCTTATCATAGGTAAAATATATTGCTTAATGGTTCACTCCCCCTTACGTAATGATCCATAAACCATATGTATATAGTATGAAACTTGTTAGAGCACTGCTCGGTCAAACTCGCATGCGTTGCTATCTCAAGCATGTTTGTCAATGTTTGTGATCAAAACTATAAGTCTTGATTTCTAGTATACTCATAGCTAAGTCTCGGACTAGGATAGAAAGTGTAGTTGAGCTCTAGACTCCATGGCAATCATCATACAAAGACGAATAACTACTCAAGGAACTGGCGGAACTTCATCGACTAAAAGGTATGTGGAGACTTGAACTTATCTATCACTTAAAAGTCTATCTACTCTATCTCTTATCTTGAGACAAAAGTCGTATTGCTGTATAGACTTTGATTATACACATTTGCTATTTTGAGCCGAGTTTATCTCGCTTATCTATTTCTCGAAATATGTGTTGGTAAGCTTTCGCTTTGGCCAAGTTCATCTTTACTAGTGACGAAAGTCATATTAAGTTTCAATTACTTGAAAATTGCTTTGACGAAAAATGGTTTGTGAACAACAACTATATAACGTCATCTAAGAATATTTCAATGATTGAAATGAGAGTTTAGAATATATAACCATTGTTGGATATAAACATTGTGTGATAACTCACACGTGTGTAAGTCCTTATTCCTTGAACCAAAGTATGCGTACTTTGCTGCTCAGGAAAACCGGAACTAAAGTCCGCGTACCAGTACGCGCACCATCGGAAGTTCACGTCCCGCGAAAATCTGCTGGAGTTTGTGAACAGAAAACAAACTTATTCCGGATACTTAAGTCCGCGTACCAGTATGCGTACTTAAGTTGGTTATTTTCTAAAAACGATTATTCGTGAACATAAACTTATATAAACTAAGGAATGCATAATTGCAAAGCGTGGCTATAAAGTTCATGAATCGATTCGAGTGAATCAAATCGTTTTTTCTTCGATTGTGTCTTGTATACTTCTATAAGATCTAAGCAATTGAACAACTCTCTAACTGGTTCATTTGAGTCATTTGAACTAGTTATGGTAAACAAGAATATGGTTGATATGAAAGTGCTCATATGGCTAACCATTTGGTTAACTACTGTTGAACCAACAAAGTGTACATGTTTGGGTACGGTTACACAAACCTAAATAAACGTGCATTTCATTTGTGTGTAACAAGCTAAGTTTCGATCTAACAGTTGAAATATATTAGCTTGAATCTAATCAGGTTTTCATCTAACAAGGAATATTGAATGCTTTGTTACCAAGGTAACTTAGATTGTGAAAAAGAGGGGGTACAACAACCACACCCAGTATTTCACTTAGCAATCTGTATGGACAAACTCCAATATACTTTCTAGAGAATCAACTAGACAGTCAGACTCAATCTAGATAAAATAGTATATCAAAGAGTTTATATCTCAATCTCTCGATTTGATATTTACTCAAGCAAAAAGAAATCTGCGAGTCTTTATCAAAGAGAGATAACTTGGATGGTACCAAAGACCAATATCCAAGTGTCAATCAATTTAAATCAACAACCAAAAGGTCGGATATTCTAATTGATTGAACAACGCACAACCTGTGATATTTCAATTATATAAACAAATATAATGCGGAATAAAAATAACACAGACACCAGAATTTTGTTAACGAGGAAACCGCAAATGCAGAAAAACCCCGGGACATAGTCCAGATTGAACACACACTGTATTAAGCCGCTACAGACACTAGCCTACTCCAAATTAACTTCGGTATGGACTGTAGTTGAACCCCAATCAATCTCACACTGATACAAGGTACAGTTATGCTCCTACGCCTCTGATCCCAGCAGGATGCTACGTACTTGATTCCCTTAGTTGATCTCACCCACAACTAAGAGTTGCTACGACACAAAGTCGAAGACTTTAATAAACAAATATGTATCACACAGAAAAGTCTACAGTAATAGATAAATCCGTCTCCCACGAATATACCTACGAGTTTTTGTTCCGTCTTTTGATAAATCAAGGTGAACAGGAACCAATTGATAACCCAGACTTATATTCCCGAAGAACATCCTAGTATTATCAATCACCTCACAATACTCTTAATCGACGCAGCGAAAAAAGATATTACGGAATCACAAACGATGAGACGAAGTGTTTGTGATTTCTTTTCTATCTTGCCTATCGGAGATATAAATCTCAAGCCAATTATTCCAATTTTACTCGTACGATAGAAACAACAAGATCAGATCACACAACTACAAGAAAAGTAGTATCGGTCTGGCTTCACAATCCCAATGAAGTCTTTAAGTCGTTAACCTTGCTTAGAGAAGAAAACCCAAGGTTAAAGGAGAATCGACTCTTGCTTGTGCAACTAGTATCAAACGTAAGGTGTGAGGATTAGGTTTCCCAGTTGCTAGAGTTCTCCCCTATATAGTCTTCCAAATCAGGGTTTGCAATCAATGTTATCTTAGTACAAAGCATTCAATATTCACCATTAGATGAAAACCTGATTAGATTCAAGCTAATATTTCTCGACCGTTGGATCGAAACCTTAGCTTGTTACACACAAATGAAATGTCCAATTTTGGGTTTATGTAACCGTTCCCAAACATTGACATTTGTTGGTTCAACAATAGTTAACCAAATGGTTAGCCATATGAGCAATTTCATATCAACCATATTCTTCTTCACCATAACTAGTTCAAATGACTCAAATGAACTAGTTAGAGAGTTGTTCAATTGCTTAGATCTTATGTAACTACACAAGACACAATCGAAGCAAAAACAGTTTGATTCACTCGAATCGGTTCATGAACTTTATAACCACGGTTTGCAAAAGCATTCCTTAGTTTATATAAACATGAGTTCAAGAACAACCAATTTTAGATATAACCTACTCAAGTTCGCGGACTGGGTTCGCGGACTTAAGCTCACGGAAGGAGTTCACAAACTCCAGTAGAAATTCTCGGGTCGAGAACTTCCGCCAGTTCGCGGACTTGGCTCACGCCACATTCTGTTTCTCTTGATCAACAAAGTTCGCAAACTTTGGTTCAAGGAATAAGGACTTATACATATATGTGTTTCCACAACAATGCTTATATCCTACCAATGGTTATGTAATCTAAACTCTCATTTCAATCATTGAAACATTCTTAGAGGACGTTATATAACCGTTATTCACAGACCATTTTTCGTCAGAGCAATTTTCAAAGTGATTGAAACATAACATGACATTCGTCACTAGGTAAAATTGAATTTGGCTAAAGCGAAAGCTTACCAACACATATTTCGAAAAATAGATAGGCGAGTTAAACTCGGCTCGAAATAGCAAATGTGTATAATGAAAGTCTATATATCAAAACGACTTTTGTCTCAAGAATAAGAGATAGAATAAATAGACTTTTGAGTGACAGATAAGTTCAAGTCTCCACATACCTTTTAGTCGATGAAGTTCCACCAGTTCCTTGAGTTGTCCTTCGTCTTGTATGATGATTGCCATGGAGTCTTGAGCTCAACTACACTTTCTATCCTAGTCCGAGACCTTTAGCTATAATAGGCTAGAAATCAATACTTATAGTTTTGATCACTAACATTAACAAACATGCTTGAGATAGCAACGCATGCGAGTTCGACCGAGCAATGCTCTAACAATCTCCCCCTTTGTCAATTTTAGTGACAAAACTATTAATACATATGAATAAAAAAAAAAAAATTAACTTTTGTAGCTCCTATTCCACATGCCTAATCTTCAACATTACTCGAAATCTTCGTCACTTCCAAGTACTCCAATGATCCCAAAGGTTGTAAGTTTAGCATCATCGTTGTTGAAAATCCGTAGCTATAACAACAAGAAAACAAGAGTTCTCAATCATTGTTATACAGTGTCATAGTATCATTACACAACGTCAAAGTCCAATTGTATCACAACTTCAAAAACAATACTATGGTGATATGTATCACTCACCCTTTGTCAATATTCCATCTCACATGGAAACCACTCCCCCTTACATAATGATCCGAAAACCATATGTATTTGTAGTGCGAAGTACATATTAATTCTCCCCCTTTTTGTCAATAAAATTGGCAAAGGTACAAGAACGGGATCCTAATGAAATTTCCGAAAGAGACATTTCATGACCAAAAGAAAGAAACACATATCATCTTATTTAGATGCAATCATAAAGCCGAAGCTAAATGCATTCATCAAGGAGTTTAAAGATACAAGAAAACCCCTATAATATTCTACAGCCGCACTCCCCACAAAGATTTGGCAATTAAGCACAAGTTCAAAAAGAACTCTCCCCCATAATATGTCATTCCCGAAAGAACAACAAGAGCGACCTTAATTTCGAAAGAAAAGAAGGATTTCTTTGGACATAACAAATCACATGCAAGTATGAATTTGAATCCTAAATACTCAATTAAATTAACCACAAGAAGTTCATGATTAATTTAATCGATAATGCTCAACACAATTGAACTTATGGAGACTCAAAAGTACTCAATTAAATTAATCACAAGAGAACCCATAATTAATCTAATCAAAATACACAACCAAACTAATCACAAAAGTAATTAATTAAATTGGTCATACTCAACATAAGAGAATCTATGGAGCAATGACTAAGTTAATCATGAAAATAATCAACCCAGTCAAAAACGCTCAAACATAAAAAGACTTATGGAGTTATAACTAAATAACCAAACAAGATGATTAATTTAGTTCAAAAATGCTCGACATAAAGTACCTTACGGAACAACAACAAAGCTAATCATAAAATAATCAACTTGGTCGTTTAGTGCTCAACATAAGACACATTACGGAGCCTCACAGTAATACATAAAATATGGATCAGGGAAGATCAATTACTGCGGAATACACAAGGATTCATTTTATTTTCCATCACCATTTGCACAATGACAAACAATAGACATAATCCTCGAAAACAAAAGATTTTAACCTATCTTGAGTCAATAATTGACAATATAGGCTTAACTTTTGTATTTGTCAAAAGTCCATTCATTCCTTTATCAACATATGAATATCGACTTATGAAAGACTTTACTTTTGACAAGATATGGGACAATCATAGTTTACGGACTCAAACACACATATCCCATAACAATTGCAATATATAAAACCATAAAGATTAATACTGCAAAAATCATCTTCCAAACAAATTTAGAGTTTAAACCAATAAATCTAAAAACATGAAGATGAAAATGTTGGACATAGCTATGTGTAATCACAATAATGGCTATTCAAAACTCTATTTATTCTTCTAAACAAAAGAAGAAAAGTAGAAGATTTACTAGACAAACTAAGAACACAAATTACTCGTCTTCTTCTTCCTCATCAGAGATACTCCAAGATGCTTGAATTGTGTTCAATTCTTCCTTGAGTTCGGGAAACTTTTTTGCAGTCAAAGACAATTGTTCTTGGACTCACTTCACCCTTGAATCGACTTTACACACACCCTTGTGAATTTTTTGAAGAAGACTCAAAGTGGTAGGGTCACAATCATTGAGTGAAGCATCTCTTTGTCTTTTGCACACATTCTCCCTTATGCGTCTAAAGGTACACGGACGAACCGGTTTGGGAACCCCGAGAGAGTTACCAATCGAATCAAGACCATGATCATGGAAAATTTGTCCAAACAAGCAAGGGTAACCTAACATCTTGACGGGTGAAGTCATCGAAATCATTTGATAAATGATAAAACCACAAATATCGAGACTTTGAACACCCAATTCAAGGAAATAGACTAATTCCGCAAACCCATGACTCCACCAAGAATTCTCAATTGTGGAGGGACAAAGATTGGGGATACCAAGTTTCCCAAAAGCTAACAACGGGATACCAAGATCATTAGTAGGAAACTTTCCTTGATTCCAAGCTACCTTCTTGCCACAAAGCCCAAGAGAGATTTCATCACATGATGGACGTTCATCACTTGGTCTAGGAAGACGCACGTTCCCCAACGTAATGTTGGTAATCTTTGAAATCAATTCTCTACCAACAAGAAATCTTTCTCTATTTATCATGGATTTGAATTCCATCTTATTAAGATCAACATCATGAATGTTGGCATAGAAAATTCTTGTGAGAGAATCAAAACTTTGACCATGACCATCAAAGATATTTCCAAGCTTAAATTTTTTAAAGCAAGCTAAATCCTCTCCATGCCCACTAGAGAGATCCAATTTCTTTTCAAGGATGAAACCTTTAGATGAAATATTTTCAAAAATTCTAGCACAAGAATCATCCACAAACCTAATCCTAAGAGAATTTTGGTCACAAGGAAAATCCAAGCAAGAGGTATTTGAGCTTTTGGAGCTTCTTTTTGAGCCCTTAGAATTCATCATGAGGTCTAAGAAATTGAAAGAAATAATAGGAATTTACTTACTTGGAGTGAAACTTGAACACCCTTTCTTTCAATTTCTCCAAGGAGGCTTCAATGGAGGAAAAAACACAAAACCCTAGAGGTTCACGTATGTGGACGGGTGATGAAGAAGAGAGTGTGCAAACTTCTTCTTTATAAGACCAAAGATGGGCTTGGACCCGTTTGTGAACCGCGACCCACACAAGGAAAGTGAGATTTTTGTTAACCATTTGCACATCAAAGGTTATGCATCCCGTGATAACACACTTTGTCAGAGATAGTGGATGCAAAAGAAAGCTTTAATTGGTATTCTAAAAGAGAATAACAAACCTGTACATAATTCAAACCATTTCTTGCCCCATTCCAAGATATATACAAATGGGGTAGTGCCAAGCTTGTTACCAAGAGGCATAATGCGCAGAGGAATTCTCATGCAACATTTCTAACTTATATGTGTGAACAGTCCCCGTTGTGTAATCTAAATAATGATGATGATCAGGGCAATCAGAGCTTTCTCTCCTTTGTTGAACCTAGTTAGAAGGAAAATTCTTCCGATTCCTAGGTTGCACAGTATTATCTGGTTTAACATGTACAAAACCTTTTTCGGAATGATTCTTAGACTTAACAGACTTAAGTTTTTCTAAGAATTTAAAAACGCCTTCGAACGCTCTGAATAGATCTTTATCAATTGATCCATTATGATAGTACTCCTCAAAGAGATCAAGAGTTAATCTATTGAGGGTCCATATCCTAGAGTGTGACGAACGTTTTCTTAATCTTTCCTTATTTTTATTTTTTCCTTTAGATTGACACTTATCATCTAAATCTTCCTTTTTAGATGAAGAGAGACTATTATGAGAAACTAGCGGTTTTGACCATAATAATCTTTGAGCAATCTTTAAGGAATTCTGGCGTGCGTTACAGATGCCAAGAGCAAGTTTTCCAAAGAAATTTCCCATGAGACAATTTTTAAGGAACGAACAAACATAAACTTGTTAGGTAAAAGGTGTTTGCCTGCTCTGATACCAATTGAAAAAGCGGGGGTACAACAACCACACCCAGTATTTCGCTTAGCAATCTGTATGGACAAACTCCAATATACTTTCTAGAGAATCAAATAGACAGTCAGACTCAATCTAGATAAAAAGTATATCAAAGAGTTTATATATCAATCTCTCGATTTGATCTTTCCTCAAGCAAATAGAAATTTGCGAGTCTTTATCAAAGAGAGATAACTTGGATGGCACCAAAGACCAATATCCAAGTGTCAATCAATTTAAATCAACAACCAAAAGGTCGGATATTCTAATTGATTGAACAACGCACAACCTGTGATATTTCAATTATATAAACAAATATAATGCGGAATAGAAATAACACGATACACAGAATTTTGTTAACGAGGAAACCGCAAATGCAGAAAAACCCAGGGACCTAGTCCAGATTGAACACACACTGTATTAAGCCGCTACAGACACTAGCCTACTCCAAATTAACTTCGGTCTGGACTGTAGTTGAACCCTAATCAATCTCACACTGATCCAAGGTACATTTATGCTCCTACGCCTCTGATCCCAGCAGGATGCTACGTACTTGATTCCCTTAGCTGATCTCACCCACAACTAAGAGTTACTACGACCCAAAGTCGAAGACTTTAATAAATAAATCTGTATCACACAGAAAAGTCTACAGTAATAGATAAATCCGTCTCCCACGAATATACCTACGAGTTTTTGTTCCGTTTTTTGATAAATCAAGGTGAACATGAACCAATTGATAACCCGGACTTATATTCCCGGAGAACAACCTAGTATTATCAATCAACTCACAATAATCTTAATCGACGCAGCGAAAAAAGATATTGCGGAATCACAAACGATGAGACGAAGTGTTTGTGATTTCTTTTCTATCTTGCCTATCGGAGATATAAATCTCAAGACAATTATTCCAATTGTACTCGTACGGTAGAAACAACAAGATCAGATCACACAACTACAAGAAAAGTAGTATCGGTCTGGCTTCACAATCCCAATGAAGTCTTTAAGTCGTTAACCTGGTTTAGAGAAGAAAACCCAAGGTTAAAGGAGAATCGACTCTAGCTTGTGCAACTAGTATCACACATAAGGTGTGGGGATTAGGTTTCCCAGTTGCTAGAGTTCTCCCTTATATAGTCTTCCAAATCAGGGTTTGCAATCAATGTTAGCTTAGTACAAAGCATTCAATATTCACCATTAGATGAAAACCTGATTAGATTCAAGCTAATATTTCTCAACCGGTTGATCGAAACCTTAGCTTGTTACATGTAGGATCCAAATATCGCACAACAGTAAGAGTTTGCGAAAATATAACTTATCTTGCGAAATGCAACAAGAGCCTGCGAGCATGTGCAATATGAGTTGTACCCCACTACATATGAGTTGTCATCCACTATATAAACACCTATATAAAGAGAAAGGCATGAGAGAGAAAAAGGGGGATAGACATTTTTGTAAACTAGAGAGACACAATTTATTAAGAGAGAGAGGATACACAATTAGTAGAGAGGGGCTTTATTTTCTTTATCACTTTCTTCCCCAAAAACTAGATCTAAAGCTCTACAAAATATCCATTAATGGAGATTCTAAATGTAATACTTATGTAAATTCAATAATCATAGTGAAGAACCATGGATGTAGATCACATTGATCGAACCATGTAAAAAATCCTTGTGTCCATTTTACAATTTTAGCACTTTAATCTTTATGAAATAGATTTAGATCTAGAAAATATTATATGGGGTGTGTTGTGGGATTTCCTGCAACTACATTTTTGGCGCTAGAAACAGGGAGGAGTAAAGGATTTATCCTTCCTGTAATTTGTTGGTTCAAGAAGTTTCCATGAAGATTAATTATTGTTCATATTTTTCTAGATCTACAAAGTTTAGGTTCAAAAATGGACATTTCATGGAAGAAATCACACTTTCAGGGAGTAAACGTCATCAACAATTCAAAGACATGAAAAGAGTAAGAGAAAAAATTAGTTGCTGTGGTGAAATTCAGGGAAGAAAACTAAAGTTTCAATGGAAGATTTCCATGTGTAGGAGAAAAAGCAAGAGGCAAATTGTTGAAAGAAATTAAGGAAGGGCGAAGTGCAGATAAGAGGCAGACGTTATGATTTCTATCACAAACAGAAATTCGCACAGATGGTTTGAGTTGGAGCGAATAAGCAATAGGTCACGGGTTCGAATTCGCACACATGCATATTTTTCATTTTTCTTCTCCAAGGGAGAATCGAAGAGTAAGAGAAAAATGTTGTGCGTTTATTTCGCACAAAGGTGGTGGAACAGTTGGTCAAGAGAACAATATGTACGTTTGTGGTCGCAAGTTCGAATTCGCCTGCGAGCATAGTTTTCTTCTTTTTACAGAGGGCGAAAAAATGAATAATTTCGCAATATTGTTTCATTATTTCGCAAACAAGAGGCAGCACAGTTGGTCATCTGCGAAGTTAATGAGTTCATGGTCGCGTGTTCAAATCCCAACGAACATGTGTTTTTCGCATGGATATTTCGCAAAGGAATTCCGTACAGAAGAAAGTAAGTGATTATTTCGCACATATATTTCGCAAACAGAAGCCAGCAAAGTTGGTCAGAGGTGAAGATAATGAGCTTGAGGACGCAGGTTCAATTCCCACCTCCCGCGAATTTTTTGCATCTTTTTTTGGACTACCAGAGGAAGATAAGTTTTAACAATTGTGCGATAATTTCGCATAGAAGAAGCTTGTACAGTTGGTCAGGAGGCATAAATGCAAGCAGCAGGTCGCAGGATCAATTCTTGCTTCTCGCAGTTTATTTTTGTTATGCGAAATTATTTCGCATAGAAGAGAGTTTCGCAGAGATATTTCGCAAGAGAAGATCAGTACAGATGGTATGGTGTGAGAATATGCAAGAGGCAGGTCAAGGGTTCAAATCTCATTTCTCATACTTCTTTTTGCTGCGAGATAATTATATTTTGTGCGACGTTTATACATTTCAAGGATGCTAGTTTCGCAAGCAAACCATATACTTCGTGCGAGACGACAGCAACAACAAATCACATGAAAGCTAAGTACCACTTCCTTGAACATTTTATTTTACTTACGACAAATAAAAATATTTTTGATTAGATTTACAAAAAGCGATACAATCGCACAATTTCAAAGATTTTAAAATCTCAAAGATTTCAAAATCTCACAGATTTCAAAGATTTACAAAGAGCGATACAATCGCAAGATTTCAAAGATTTAAAAAAAAAATTGCGAAACTGGAATATTTGCTTTCAAAGATTTCAAAAAGCGATACAAAGATTTCAAAGATGTCTATTGAAAAATTACCAAAATTCAAAAAGATTACAAAGATTTCAAAAGGGAATACAATCTCGTATAGATCAATTTATATATTTCTCTTGAATATTTGCTTTATTTCAAATGATATGAAGATTTCGCCGAAAGTAAGGCATCATATATTTGTGAAAATAATGGAAGAAAGAATGAATGAAAGAATTAAGACATGCGATAATTTCGCAGAGATTATGATTCTTTACAAAAGAATAGAAACATGCGATAAATTCGTAGAGATTATGATTCTTTACAAAAGAATAGAAACATGCGATAAATTCGCAGAGATTATGATTCTTTACGAAAGAATAGAGACGTGCGATAACTTCGCATAGATAGAGGCAAACCTTCTATGACGTACACCCTAGTTCGCGAATAAAATTTCGTAAGAGGCAAATGTAAGACCTAAAGTGCGTCATAGAAGGGGGTACCTATTTCATGGCTCAGGGAAAGGTTACAACGCTCCCGGAACCTGGGTCATGGAGATTTGGGGTCAATAAAGCCCATCCAGGAGAGGTACATAAGATTTTCAACCTAAACTTATGATTTGGGTTGGACGACTAAGGGTCTCTCCTAAGGAGTGCAGAACTCGATCAAGGCGCCGAGGTACACGGTTGAGTCAAGAGTGCGGGGAGCGTTGGAGCTTCTTTACCACTCTTGACAAGTCTTGGCTATGATGCACTCGGACCGAAGAAAACCCCACTTAGGGTGCAGTCCCGTAACCATAAGCCATATAGGCAAAAGGGAAAAGAGGCTGCGAAAACAACTGGTTGTTGTTAAGACCGGATGGGAGGAGACAACCTTGTATGGTAGAGGTACGCCTCCTTGAAGGAGCAACCAGGGGGATGATAAGGGAAGCACACTCCATTAGGGAGCTAATAAGTGCAAAAGACGCAAATGTCATGAGGCTTTTTACTTCACAGGAGTATTAAGCCTTGTCATATTTGTGCAACAATCCTGAAGAGGCAATAATACAAAAGAGAAAGATAAGACGAGATCAATGGGTCCGTACATGAAAGTGTAAGGACGTCCTGCGATTTCGTCGCAAGACGGCAATGTCATGGGGCTTTATGTTCACAAGAATATTTAGGCCTGTCATATTGTCGCATGAAAAACATCCTGCAGAGGCAATAATACTAGAGAAATGATAAGACAAGACCAATGGGTCATTACATGAAAGTGTAAAGAAGGCCTGCGATTTTGTCGCAAAGACAAGGGGTGGCAAAATAAGACCTTTAACTAGGAAGGCAAAGTAAGACCACATAAGAAAGTAAGTAAATAAGCTTGCGAAAATAAGAAAGTAAGTAAATAAGCTTGCGAAAATTATTATATGACAACAAGTAAGCTTGCGAACGTGTACAAAGAAATGAAACTGAGGCAATGATCATATTATGCGATATTAATAGTGCAGGAATAAGGAAAGATGAAAGATGAAGCACAAGTAAGAACGTGGGAGAAATAATAAATACGTGAAGAGGCATGCATATACTAAAGACAAAGCCAGACAAATGAAGAATGGAAGTGATTTAAATCTACATCAATTTTAACGCGGAAAAATGAAATGTGATTATTTCGCAGAATGAGATTATTTCGCAGGATGTGATTATTTCGCTCAATTATTATTTCGCACGATTATAAGCAACTTGAAGAGATTATACTATTGCATGAGCACAAAACATGAGACAGAGGCAAGATAAGAATGAAGAAACAACTCGCTCATTCAACATTTTCTCAAGGATTCTACCCTCATAGATAAAGAACAGAGGCAACTATGGATTACCAAGAAAACATTTTATGTTCTTTATCTTCTCGGCAGGAATCATTTCCAAAATGGATGTTCACTAGTGAACAACAAGAATCCTCACCAAAAATGGAGTAATAATTTCGCATGAATAGAGGCAATACTTATTACTCTCATTCAAGGACGGATACTTCTTATATTTAGAGGAATTGAGTACTTCTTATACTTCTTCAAGGATACTTCATACTTCGCATACTTTAAGAGATGATACTTATTATTTACTTCGCAAAGCTCCGGAACTTCACAAAAGAATAGAGGCAAGTACGTACTTTTCAAGTCCAATAATCTTTCGCTCGTTCCTCCAACAACTACAACTAGGTGGATTTTTCCTTAAAGATCGCTCTTCAAGCAATATCCAAGGAAAAAGAGGCAAGATGTAGGATCCAAATATCGCACAACAGTAAGAGTTTGCGAAAATATAACTTATCTTGCGAAATGCAACAAGAGCATGCGAGCATGTGACAATATGAGTTGTACCCCACTACATATGAGCTGTCATCCACTATGTAAACACATATATAAAGAGAAAGGCAGGAGAGAGAAAAGGGGGGATAGACATTTTTGTAAACTAGAGAGACACAATTTTGTAAGAGAGAGAGGATACACAATTAGTAGAGAGAGACTTTATTTTCTTTATCATTTTCTTCCCCAAAAAACTAGATCTAGAGCTCAACAAAATATCCATTAATGGAGATTCTAAATGTAATACTTATGTAAATTCAACAATCATAGTGAAGAACCATGGATGTAGATCACATTGATCGAACCATGTAAAAAATCCTTGTGTCCATTTTACAATTTTAGCACTTTAATCTTTATGAAATAGATTTAGATCTAGAAAATATTATATGGGGTGTGTTGTGGGATTTCCTGCAACTACATTACACACAAATGCAATGTCCAATTTTGGGTTTATGTAACCGTTCCCAAACATTGACATTTGTTGGTTCAACAATAGTTAACCAAATGGTTAGCCATATGAGCAATTTCATATCAACCATATTCTTATTCACCATAACTAGTTCAAATGACTCAAATGAACTAGTTAGAGAGTTATTCAATTGCTTAGATCTTATGTAACTACACAAGACACAATCGAAGCAAAAACAGTTTGATTCAATCGAATCGGTTCATGAACTTTATAGCCACGGTTTGCAAAAGCATTCCTTAGTTTATATAAACATGAGTTCAAGAACAACCGATTTTAGATATAACCTACTCAAGTTCGCGGACTGGGTTCGTGGACTTAAGCTCACAGAAGGAGTTCATAAACTCCAACAGAAATTCTCGGGTCGAGAACTTCCGCCAGTTCGCGGACTGAGTTTGCAGACTTGGCTCACGCCACATTCTGTTTCTCTTGATCAACAAAGTTCGCAAACTTTGGTTCAATGAATAAGGACTTATACATATATGTGCTTCCACAACAATGATTATATCCTACCAATGGTTATGTAAGCCAAACTCTCATTTCAATCATTGAAACATTCTCAGAGGACGTTATATAGTCGTTATTCATAGACCATTTTTCGTCAGAGCAATTTTCAAAGTGATTGAAACATAACATGACATTCGTCACTAGGTAAAAATGAATTTGCCTAAAGCGAAAGCTTACCAACACATATTTCGAGAAATAAATAGGCGAGTTAAACTCGGCTCGAAATAGCAAATGTGTATAATGAAAGTCTATATATCAAAACGACTTTTGTCTCAAGAATATGAGATAGAGTAAATAGACTTTTGAGTGACAGATAAGTTCAAGTCTCCACATACCTTTTAGTCGATGAAGTTCCACCAGTTCCTTGAGTAGTCCTTCGTCTTGTATGATGATTTCCATGGAGTCTTGAGCTCAACTACACTTTCTATCCTAGTCCGAGACCTTTAGCTATAATAGACTAGAAATCAAGACTTTTAGTTTTGATCACTAACATTGACAAACATGCTTGAGATAGCAACGCATGCAAGTTCGACCGAGCAATTCTCTAACACATTGCAAACCCTGATTTGAAAGACTATATAAAGAAGAACTCTAGCAACTGGGAAACCTAATACCCACACCTCATGTGTGATACTAGTTGTATAAGCTAGAGTCGATTCTCCTTTAACCTTAGGTTTCTACCGAGACCCTGTAGCTTAACGACTTGAAAACTTCATTGGGATTGTGAAGCCAGACCCAACTATTTTCTTTGTAGTTGCGTGATCTGATCTTGCTGTTTCTATTTTACTAAGTACAATCGTAAGATTGGCTTGAGATTTATTTCTCCGATAGGCAAGATATAAAAGAATTCACAAACATCTTCGTCTCATCGTTTGTGATTCCACAATATCTTCTTTCGCTAGTCGATTAAGATTATTATGAGGTGATTGATAATTCTAGGTTGTTTTTCTGGAATATAAGTCCGGTTATCAATTGGTTCCTGTTGACCTTGATTTATCAAAAGACGGAACAAAAACTCGTAGGTATTTATGTGGGAGACATATTTATCTATTACCGTAGACTTTTCTGTGTGATACAGATTTGTTTATTAAAGTCTTTGACTTTGGGTCGTAGTAACTCTTAGTTGTGGGTGAGATCACCTAAGGGAATCAAGTGCATAGTATCCTGCTGGGATCAGATACGTAAGGAGCGCAACTGTACCTTGGATCAGTGTGATATTGATTGGGGTTCAACTACAGTCCAGACCGAAGTTAGTTTGTAGTAGGCTAATGTCTGTAGCGGCTTAATACGTTGTGTGTTTTATCTGGACTAGGTCCCGGGGTTTTTCCGCATTTGCGGTTTCCTCGTTAACAAAACTTCCGGTGTCTGTGTTATTTTTTTTCCGCATTATATTTTGTTATATAATTGAAATATCACAGGTTGTGCGTTGAATCGATCAATTGGGAAATCCAACCTTTGGTTGTTGATTGAAATTGATTGATCCTTGAACATTGGTCTTTGGTACTGTTCAAGTGTTTTCTCTTGTATTCAATTAAACTCGCAGATTTCTATTTGCTTGAGTAAGTATTGAATCGAGAAAGGGAGATATAACTCTTTGATATACTTTTATTAAGATTGAGTCTGACTGTCTAGTTGATTCTCTTAAAAGTATATTGGAGTTAGTCCATACAGATTGCTAAGCGAAATATTGGGTGTGGTTGTTGTACCCCCGCTTTTTCAATTGGTATCAGAGCAGGCAAACACGTTTAAAGACCTTACAAGTCTGTGTTTGTAGCGATCTGACTCTATGGATGATAAGAATATCTCAGGTAACGCAACATCAAATCAGAGTCACCCTCGTGAGTTTCAAAATCCTGAAGCTTCCAAGAAAAACTCTGTTTCTGGTCCTTTGACTGAATCTGCTTTCAACTGGGAAAATCTCTTGATGAACAATTGGATGATCTTTCAGATGACAGTGATTCAGAAGAAGGACAAAGTATTGATGAGGAAGTCTCTCAATATATCAAGGTTTTTGACCATGCTTTGAAAGAAAAGAAGTCAACCTCTTGCTTGAGTAAATACATGGCACCTCTCTGTCAAGAAAACAGAAAACTGAGAAAACTCTTTAAAGGTTATGATTGTGGATATAAGCTTTTACAATCTATCGTTAAAGATCGAGAAGAAGAAGTACTCTCAAAAGGGTCCGAATGTGATTATCTTCTTCGAAATCTCTTTGTATTGAAAGAAAGACTTGCAAAATCTGAAGCAAGATATGACTCTCAACAAAAATGTTTTAGTGACAGAGAACCCAGTCTTCTCACCAAAGAAAAATCCTTGGATACTGAACTTGTTATTGCTCTTGATAAAGTAAAATCACTGGAAGAGAGTCGGAGTAGATTCAATTCTAGCTATACAAAATTATCTTCTATGCTTGGAGCATGTAAAGAACATCGTGATACACGTGGTCTGGGCTATAAAGGAATAGACGCTCCAGAAACTAGTAAGATCAATTTTGTTAAAGCTAATGATAACTCTTCATGTGAAAAACCTTTTGCAGCTTGTAATATTCCTAGAAACAAGGATTATACTCCTTCTAAATCTACCCACACGAGAACGGTCTAGAACAATTCCTTTAACTGCTATTATTGTGGAAATAAAGGACATCATGAACGAAGATGTCATTTTCGATTAAGGAATGAAAAACTTCACAACATTCTTACATGGATGTCTAAAGGAGTTATTAAACCTGTCTCTCATGTTGTTGGAGAAAACGGCATTGTCGGAAATCAAGAAAAACACCGTGATATGTCTTTTCTTAATTGTGTTTTTGTGACTAAAAATGCCTACAATGGTAGAAGCAAGAATGGCAGAAGGATAACTGACTTCTTAAAAAACTCTGAAAAGAGAAAAAGGCATAGGAGAAAGAAATAAAGGTTAAATTCGTCTTCTCTCTCTTAAGAAGGTTGCAGTCCCAAGATGCCTGCTCTAGATTTCATACATATCAATAATCAAGTCTCAGAGCTTAAGGTCAGCATAAACAGACTCAAATGGAGCATCAAAAAAACAAGGAAAGCAACCTGTTCAGGTACTCCTTGTTCCCCTCTTGTTAAAACTCCTTCAACTAGTTCTAGTGATTTTTCTATAAATCCTCTTGAAGGAAAGAGAGAAGAAGTCAATATTGTTGATGAGCAAAATGCTCATCCAAATACAACATGACTGCTCAATGTAGCATCCTTCATGTAGTTATAGAAGGATGCTCATAGTTCTCAAGTAGTGTGTCTTGAGAAAGGTCGAGGTTGTATGTTACTTTTCTTATTTTTCGATGATCTTAAAAGTGGTGATCCTCGCTCAGTTCTTTTCTTAAACAAATAATTCTGATCATCCTCTTTTGAGAAAAATTTTCTGGTTGATTGTCCTTCCTTTGAGTAGTTGTTGTCTTTCAGCAATTATTCTTTTGGTGTAAGAATATCATCCTTTGTTTAGAATGACTCTTGAGTTTCTCAAGACTTAGTCTAAATTTGGCTCCACTATTCTCTTGGTCTCATACCAGGATTGTGATAAGTGCACCTGACCCATACGGACGTATACGAGTTTTCCTAGGGTTTTTCTATGAAACTCTCTTTATATACATATGTGTCATGACCCCTTCTTGATACATATTTGTTCCGTAAGGTCAAAAAGTTCTACTGAATTTTTATGTGCACAATGGATGGATGCAACAAGGATGATGAAGTTAAGAAGGACAAGACTATCGAGTTTCACAAGAACCCTGTTTTCATAACATGCTATCATGCTGTTGATCATGAAAACAAACTACCAGTTCAGATGTCATCACAGCTGGTAGGAAATCTTCTTCGAGATTTTGAGGTTGTACGTGAACAACTCGGAATTACAACAAGGAATCTTGATTTTATGAAAAACGAACTGAAGAAAGCAACTGATGAGCTCGTCCATATTCAATTTCTAGTTGCTGACCGTGTTTAGTGTTTTTCGAATCATGTTCTCCAAAGAGTTATTTGCCTAGTAAATCTTCTGATGAGAATTTTATTTTCTTGTTTTGTTTATAATGAATAACTAGAGTTTGGAATAGCCATTATTGTGATAACACATAGCTATGTCCAACGTTTTCATCTTCATTGTTTTTTAGGTTTATTGGTTTAAATTCTAAAATTGTTTGGAAGATGATTTTTGCAGTATTAATCTTTATGATTTTATATATTGCAATTTTTTGTGGGATATGTGTGTTTGCGTCCGTGAACTATGATTGTCCCATACCTTGTCAAAAGTAAGTCTTTCATATGTCGATATGCATGTATTGATAAAAGAATGAATGAACTTTTGACATTACAAAAGTTAAAACCTTTTATGTCATTATTTGATGGAAGAAAGGATAAAACTTTTGTGTACGAGGATTATGTCTATTGTATGTCATTGTGCAAATAGTGATGGAAAATAGAATGAATCCTTGTCTATTCCGCAGTATTGATCTTCCCTGATCCATATTTTTATGTATATACTGTGCGGCTCTGTATGTTCTCTTATGTTGAGCATTTCCGATTAAATTAATCATGGGTTTTCTTGTGGTTAATTTGATTGAGTATTTTTGGATTCAAATTCATATTCGTATGTGATTTGTTATGTCCAAAGAAATCCTTCTTTTCTTGTGAAAGTAAGGTCGCTCTTGTTGTTCTTTCGAGAATGACATTTTATGGGGGGGAGTTCTTAATTGAACTTGTGCTTAATTGCCAAATCTTTGTGGGGAGTGCGGCTGTGGGATATTATAGGAGTTATCTTGTATCTTTATAAAATCCTTGATGAAAGCATTTAGCTTCGGCTATATGATTGCATCTAAAAAGTTGATATGTGCTTGCTTTTGGTCATGAAATGTCTCTGTGGAAATTTCATTAGGATCCCACTAGTTTTCGTACCTATGCCAATTTTATTGACAAAAAGGGGGAGAACTAATGTGTAGTTCACACTACAAATACATATGGTTTTCGGATCATTATGTAAGGGGGAGTGGTTTCCATGTGAGATGGAATATTGACTAAGGGGGAGTGATACATATCACCATAGTATTGTTGTCGAAGTTGTGATACAATTGAACTTTGATGCTGTGTAATAATACTATGACACTGTGCAACAATGATTGAGAATTATTGTTTTCTCATTGTTATGGCTACGAATTTTCAACAACGATGATACTAAACTTACAACCTTTGGAATCATTGGAGTACTTGGAAGTGACGAAGATTTCGAGTAATGTTGAAGAACCAGGAAGATCAGGCATGTGGAAGAGAAGCTACAAAAGTCTATATTTATTTTTGTATTCCATATGTATTGATAGTTTTGTCACTAAAATTGACAAAGGGGAAGATTGTTAGAGCACTGCTCGGTCGAACTCGCATGCGTTGCTATCTCAAGCATGTTTGTCAATGTTAGTGCTCAAAACTATAAGTCTTGATTTCTAGTCTACTTATAGCTAAGTCTCGGACTAGGATAGAAAGTGTAGTTGAGCTCTAGACTCCATGGCGATCATCATACAAAGACGAATAACTACTCAAGGAACTGGCGGAATTTCATCGACTAAAAGGTATGTGGAGACTTGAACTTATCTATCACTCAAAAGTTTATCTACTCTATCTCCTATCTTGAGACAAAAGTCGTATTGCTATATAGACTTTGATTATACACATTTGCTATTTCGAGCCGAGTTTATCTTGCTTATCTATTTCTCGAAATATGTGTTGGCAAGCTTTCGCTTTGGCCAAGTTCATCTTTACTAGTGACGAAAGTCATATTAAGTTTCAATTACTTGAAAATTGCTTTAACGAAAAATGGTTTGTGAACAACAACTATATAACGTCCTCTAAGAATGTTTCAATGATTGAAATGAGAGTTTAGAATATATAACCATTGTTGGATATAAACATTGTGTGATAACTCATACGTGTGTAAGTCCTTATTCCTTGAACCAAAGTATGCGTACTTTGCTGCTCAGGAAAACCGGAACTAAAGTCCGCGTACCAGTACGCGCACCATCAGAAGTTCACGTCCCGTGAAAATCTGCTGGAGTTTGTGAACTGAAAACAAACTTATTCCGGGTACTTAAGTCCGTGTACTAGTATGCGTACTTAAGTTAGTTATTTTCTAAAAACGATTATTCGTGAACTTAAACTTATATAAACTAAGGAATGCATAATTGCAAACCGTGGCTATAAAGTTCATGAATCGATTCGAGTGAATCAAATCGTTTTTGCTTCGATTGTGTCTTGTATACTTTTATAAGATCTAAGCAATTGAACAACTCTCTAACTGGTTCATTTGAGTCATTTGAACTAGTTATGGTAAAGAAGAATATGGTTGATATGAAAGTGCTCATATGGCTAACCATTTGGTTAACTACTATTGAACCAACTAAGTGTACATGTTTAGGTACGTTACACAAACCTAAATAAACATGCATTTCATTTGTGTGTAACAAGCTAAGTTTCGATCTAACGGTTGAAATATATTAGCTTGAATCTAATCAGGTTTTCATCTAAAGGTGAATATTGAATGTTTTGTTACCAAGGTAACTTAGATTGCAAACCCTAATTTGAAAGACTATATAAAGGGAAACTCTAGCAACTGGGAAACCTAATCCCCATACCTCCTGTGTGATACTAGTTGTATAAGCTAGTGTCGATTCTCTTTTAACCTTAGGTTTCTACCGAGACCCTGTAGGTTAAAGACTTGAAGACTTCATTGGGATTGTGAAGCCAGACCCAACTATTTTCTTTGTAGTTGCGTGATCTGATCTTGCTGTTTTTATCGTACTAAGTATAATCGTAAGATTGGCTTGAGATTGATTTCTCCGATAGGCAAGATATAAAAGAAGACACAAACATCTTCGTCTCATCGTTTGTGATTCCGTAATATCTTATTTCGCTAGTCGATTAAGATTATAGTGAGGTGAATGATAATTCTAGGCTGTTTTCGGGAATATAAGTCCGGGTTATCAATTGGTTCCTGTTCACCTTTATTTATCAAAAGACGGAACAAAAACTCATAGGTATTTATGTGGGAGACAGATTTATCTATTACCATAGACTTTTCTGTGTGATACATATTTCTTTATTAAAGTCTTTGACTTTGGGTCGTAGCAACTCTTAGTTGTGGGTGAGATCAGATAAGGGAATCAAGTGCGTAGTATCCTGCTGGGATCAGAGACGTAAGGAGCGCAACTGTACCTTGGATTAGTGTGAGATTGATTGGGGTTAAACTACAGTCCAGACAGAAGTTAGTTTGTAGTAGGCTAGTGTCTGTAGCGGCTTAATACAGTGTGTGTTCAATCTGGACTAGGTCCTGGGGCTTTTCTGCATTTGCGGTTTCCTCGTTAACAAAACTTATGGTGTCCGTGTTATTTATTTTCCGCATTATATTTTGTTATATAATTGAAATATCACAGGTTGTGCGTTGAATCGATCAATTGGGAAATCCAACCTTTGGTTGTTGATTGAAATTGATTGATCCTTGAACATTGGTATTTGGTACCGTTCAAGTGTTTTCTCTTGTATTCAATTAGACTCGCAGATTTCTATTTGCTTGAGTAAGTATTGAATCGACAAAGTGAGATATAACTCTTTGATATACTTTTATTAATATTGAGTCTGACTGTCTAGTTGATTCTCTTAAAAGTATATTGGAGTTAGTCCATACAGATTGCTAAGCGAAATATTGGGTGTGGTTGTTGTACCCCCGCTTTTTCAAAACTACTAAATAATTCTCCCCCTTTTTGTCAATAAAATTAACAAAGGTACGAAAATCGCGGGATCATAATGAATACAACCAAAAGATATCTCAAGTATTAAGGAAGATTGAGATACTACATAATAACATAGTTAAAATGCAACTCCTCATATCATCTTATTTAGATGATAGAACATAGTAATAAATACTTAGTGCTCATCCTAGGAGATTGAAAAGATACAAGCATCCCCTTTAAAATTCCACAGCCACACTCCCCACAAAGATATAGCAATTAAGCACAAGTTCGTTTAAGAACTCTCCCCATTAAATGTCGTTCCCAATAGAACAACATGAGTGACCTTGCTTTTGTGAAAAATAAGGATTTTAGAGGAAATTAACAAATCACAAGGATATGTATCCAAATCGACATAAATTAATCTCAAGGCCAGTTACGAACAAAGAGACAATTTTACTCTATTGTACTCAACATAAGAGAATCTTATGGAGTGTGTCAAGTAGCAAAGACACAAAAGTGTGATCACAAGTAGATCAATACTGCGAGAAAAATCTCAAAGAGTTTGTTCCATTTTTTCCATTTATAAAAACATAATAGATTTAACTTCTGTGAATATATGAAATATTAGCTCGATTCACGAAAACGTAAAGGCACAAATATTTCATAAGAATTTTGCAATAATTAAACCAATAATGATTACATACTGCAAGTTCATCTTCCAACAACTCTATAATTTAAATAAATAAATCTAAAAACATGCAAGATGAAAAACGTTGGAAATAGCTATGTGTAATCATAATCTTTGTTATACCAAACCCTAGTTATCCTTCTCAAGAATAAATTCTCAAAAGAAGTTTCCTAGATAAAAAAAGAAAATAAATTCATATGTAGTCTGCAATCCGCGCTTGAGAGAGCCGAGGTCATTAGAGGCTTTTCCCAGTTCTAATTTTAGTAGTTTAAGATCCCCTTTGGCAGCAGACAATTGTTCGAACACCACCTTGATGTCACTCATAATGTTTCCTACCAAATCTCGGGACATCTGAATCGGTCTTGACCCTTTTTGTTCTTGAGCAAAGTATCGGGATATGGTAATAGGATTATCGTAAAACTCAACAATACCTTTGGTACCATCATCCTCCATCTTCTTGGTATCTTCCTTTGTGTTGTTTGAAAACTTAGAAGCATCCATGGTTTGTGAACTTCCATGAGTTATTCAGCACTTTGTAAATATGACACAAGGTAGCGTACCTTGAATACATCACGGTTTCTTGGTTAAGAAGACCGTGGGAAGAGAGATTCTTTCTAGAATCTTCTGAAGAGGTTTTTACTTAAAGGTTCAGGTCGGTTCCGGAACTCAATGCATATGGGCCCGTGAGCACATGATTTGTGTCGCGACTTATTTAACCAGACAAGAATGATCAATCCTGTTCTTAGCTCAACAAATAAAAATCTAGAGCACAAGAGTTAGTTGAGATGACAAGACCAAAAATGAACCTACTTAGAGAAAACAAAAATAAGACACATTTTCCTCTAATTCATGAATACATCACACTGGATCGAAAAACCTAAACTCGACTTCTAATCCTATTTGTGAACTTACGGAAGAAGAAGGAGTATGGGAGTATGTGTACTCTTTTAATAAATCCTTAATGGGCTTGGCCGGGTTCGGGTGCGGAAACCCATGAATTGAGAAGAAAAAATACAAACTCTATTTGATACATAAAACCATACCAAATTATGTTTTTCAAAGGTTTTTAATACATGACATCTGTGAATATCAATATAATAATAAGATTAATCCTATTCTTAGCTCAATGAAAAGTTTCAGAGCACAAGAGATATTGATTTTCGGAAGTGCTGCAAATCATTGTGATCTTATTACATCACGAAGTTGGAGCTAGCTCAACAATATGAGATGTTTTCTTGATCATTATTGATTACACTAAGTCTTCCTTTTCTTGTCAAAATACTGGAAATGCAAACAACCTTGATAGAAAAAACACATAATACAAAATAAACAAAACAAACCTTTACAACTGCTTTCCCCATCTTAAGAGACTTCATGATGGGGTGACGCCATGATCTAGTTAACAAGAGATTGGATGAGCACGAGGCACGCAACCCCTCTTGGCACGACAGTCTTTTGGTTATGTTTCTTCCTTCTTGTTATGAGATGGTTTTCCGTAATAGTCAGAAGCAATCAGTATCATTGCGGTATATGTGCAAGAGTTTTTGACATGTCCGAATACGCCATACTGAAAGCAGACTTTATCAGTGTCAGAATATCGTATGGATTTAACCTTTCTCAAAATCAATCCAAGGAGTTCCAAGATTTTAAAAGTTTTTACGAAAGCTATATAGAGACCTTCGTCTATAAATCCCTTTTCATCGCATTCCTTAAAAATACTGATTAGCAATCTTTTAAGACGGCGTAGCTTATTACTTTTAACATGACGTTTCTTGTGTTTAACCTTGTTGAAAGATCCTTTATTTTTTCTTAAAGATTCTTTACTTCCAACCATGACATTGGATAAATTGAGAGTTTTCTGAGGGAAGGAAGACCCTGAAGAAAACAGAATCTGACAAATCTTTAAGAATTTCTAGTGTACATAAGTCGAGATTTTACTCATGTCCATATAGTCAGACTGCTTCAAACACAGACTTATTAGATCTTAACGTGTTTGCCTGCTCTAATACCAATTAAAAACATTGGGGGTACCAAAGTACACCACCAACTTTTTCGTAGGTAATCTGTATGGACAAACTCAACACAACTCCAAGATTTGATACTCAATCAAGGAAAGTGTCTAGAAATATATCTCTATCTCTCTTGCCATTAGAAAATTTACAGAATTGAATCTGTGAACCTAATCACAAAGAGAGTTCTTGGACGGAACCAAAGATCAATGTCCAAGTCTCAATCAATTCATATCCAACAAACTAGGTCGGACGTATATACTCTTATTGATCAACGCACAACCTGTGATATTTCAATTATAAAGATAAACAATATAATACGGAAAAAAAATAACACAAACACCAGAAATTTTGTTAACGAGGAAACCGTAAATGCAGAAAACCTCGGGACCTAGTCCAGATTGAACACCAAACTGTATTAAGCCGCTACAGATACTAGCCTACTACCAATTAACTTCAGTCTGGAATATAGTTGAGCCCGGACTCAGTCTCCCACTGATTCGGGTACATTCACGCTCCTTACACCTCTTGAATCCCAGCAGGACTCCCCGCAATCGATTCCCTTAGATGACGTCACACCAACTAAGAGTTGCTTCAACTCAATTGAAGACTTTAAACCAAATTTTCCTCCCACAAATTAATCATATATAATTGATTTCCTTATTAAGATCGAAACGGATGATCAAATCAAACGTAGGATCAAGGTGATAGAAATCGATAGCAATTTGACAAAAGTCCAGCTATCCTCAAAATTCGGACTTATGCAACGTGAAGTGCAGCCTAGATTATTATTCACATCACAAGTATAAAACTTGCGGAATCACAAAGTTGAGACAAAGAGAACTTTGTGATTTGTATCTATCTTGTTCAAGTGATAAATCAACGATCGAACAAGATCAGGATACTCAAGTTATCAAGATAAAAGATAACTGGACCTGGCTTCACGAATCCCAGTGAATTCTTTGATAATCATTAAACCCTAAAATAGTTTTTGTAGAGGAGGACTCTAGATACAACTAGGACACACCAAAAAGTAGTGTCATGACTCGAAGATCCAATTGCCAAGAGTTCCCCTTATATATACATTCGAAGCATAGGTAGCTTTAGGTTAAGCTAAGGTAGCTTTGGAAACAAACAAACAATATTCACCGTTATATGAAAACTTTGAATCTCATTCACATAAATAGGATATACACTCTGGTTAGGTAAACCATAACCGAACCATGTACGAAGACTATGTTCAACATGGTTAGCCGAAACTAGCCGGTTTGAACTTAAAAGCTAAATACTCACTTTCATGAACACAAAGACATTGATCATGAGTCACAATCAAGTGATCAAATAAGTCTAGTGTTTTTAGAAAATTGATCAAATACAAATTATCTCATAGAAATAATTTAATCGTAATTTAATCATAATTGACATAGTTGGTAAATTCATAAAGTACAAATACATGAGTCGTTCGTGAATCGGTTGAGTCATGGTACGCGGACCTGTTTGCAAACTAATGAGTAAAACCGAGTTCCGAAGTTGACAAAACCTTTTTAGTTCACATGGAAGTTTGCAAACTTACGTGCAAAACTGAGTTCCGGAGTTGACAGAACTTTTTCAGCTTGTGAACCAGTTTGGAAACCTTAAGACTTTACCGGTTCCGGAGTTCACATAACCTTTTCAGTTTGCGTACCGATTTGGGTACTAAACTGGTTCAGGAACATAAAACTGTAGTGGTCCGCATACCGGTTTGGATACTTAAACCCGGTTCCCTTACCAAAGTTCCAAAATGGTTTGCATACGAATATGCATACCTATCCGGATCACGAAACAAACATATTTTCCCATGATATGCATACGAATATGCGTATCACACAAATATGTAGGTCAATATATAGATACTCTGCTACGTGTATGAGTATATGTAATACGGCTTCATACATATAACATTTATCTCAGTTTATAAGATTGATAACACTCTATCTTGTATTCCGAATATAGTAGTTCTGTATTTTTCTCTAAATCAATTCGAAACATTCCCGAATAACATCAATGACACATATAAGTGTTCCAGGCTATTTTCGAATGATAAATTTGAATCATGATTTTGGTTCTGAACAATAAATAGTTCTCCACAGAAATTGATCAAGTATGAACAAATGTTCATTAAGCTTAGTCATTATATTTCGATAAATTCATAAACTGAATAATTAGTTCTCGACTCGAAATTCTTGCCTATGCAAGCTAGTCTAATTAGTTATGTGACAAACGTCTCAAGGATAGAAAAGTGAATATAACTTGAGAAATATGTGGTTCAGTCTTCACCTTTTTTTGATGAATTTTTCAAAAGCTTCGGTTGATCTTCTCCTTCAAACGGTAGAACGCAAATGATGACTGATTTGTTTCTCAACTACCTCTATCCTAGACAGAGACTTAACTAATTGTAGACTAGAAATCAAGATATAGTTTTGAAAACTAAATTTGACAACAAGCTTGAGATAGCAACATTTGTGAGTTCGACCGAGCAATGCTCTAACAAATACCCTCAAAACGATGACACTCTCACTTCCATTCTTCTATGTAATCTCCGGCTTCATACTGTGTTTGTATCCTTCCTGTATGAAGTACTGTCCTAACCATTCTCACCGGCTTCAAATTCTTATATAAATCCTCGACTGATTTCTCGGTGATTAGCTTATCACTACTCTCATATCATTTTTAACTTTTGAAAAGACGAGGGTACCCAAATACAACACAATCTTTTCGTTTCAACCTATAAGTCTGATACCAAGTGTGATCGTCTATGGCCTAAGTCGATACAATATGACAACTTGATATTCACTTGATAATAGTTACGGTACAAGACCGATTGGGTATAGGATCAAAGTCAAGTGATTAAGATTAACGTACAAGTGTAATTTACTTTATTATAATAAGACAGTTATAATGCGGAAGTAAAGTAAATGACATAACAAGATTTTGTTAATGGGGAAACCTCAAATGATGAAAAACCCCGGGACCTAGTCCAGTTTTGAATACTCTCAAAATTAAGTCGTTATACAAATAACAAAAGCCAACTTCGTATAGTTGAAACCAAGTAAACTACCCCTAGTTACTTAGTTCCGTCGATATCCTTGCGCCTTCGACCTTTTGGTCACACACGTGAATATCAAGACATGAATCACTATCTCAAGTTGCTTTACTCCTTTTGATCATATTCCAAACAGTAAAGGAATTAAATCTGTTTGGTAACCACTCTTTTCAATCTTTGGTAAAAGAAGTTTGAGTCGTTCATAAAGGATCTTATGTTTAATCTAATAA
Source organism: Papaver armeniacum (assembly GCA_023531295.1). NCBI lineage: Eukaryota > Viridiplantae > Streptophyta > Magnoliopsida > Ranunculales > Papaveraceae > Papaver > Papaver armeniacum. The sequence goes on from JAJJWW010011654.1 coordinate 60,728, forward strand.
ACTCCTTTGTCTGGTTAAATCAATCCAAAACTTAATTACCGAAATAATCAATTTTTCGGATTCACATTCAAACAATATAAAACTCAAAGACAAAGAGTAACTATAAAGTGATGCCGATATTACACAACTAGATAATCATAAGTCTATCAAAGATAAACAAGATCTAGTTGTATCCAAGACAATCAAGATGTGTGTACAAATCACGAGATACAGAAACTAATAATAAAATCTTCTTCGCCTTTAAATCTTCAATTGCCTTCTTAATAACCTGCACAGAAAAATTGGAATCCTCTTGTGATCAATTACACAAAGAATGGAGTCTGTTAACAATGGATTATCACAAGATGTCTTTAGATCTAACAATAGTTCTAAAGATCCCGTTGATACTTTGATCTAGTTTGAGTGATCCTTATGTCAGAAGAGAAGGCTCTCGAGAGTAATCAAACTAGGAGCAATTAAAGTTTCAACAACCGTTAGTCAATCAAATTAATAATCGAAAACTAAAATAACAATGCAATTATCTAGTTTCCCACCAACGGTACTCGTAGAGCTTCTTGATCCCACATAAGTCTTTAAACAAGCGGTCGTAAGAGATTTCGCATAATTAGGTTACTTTTCTTTCCAGATAGACAGCTCCACCAGAAACAACACAAATGAATTTTGCCTAACACTTAGGATAGTTTGCAAGAAATGCAGACTCAAGTATTTATAGACCAAAGTTGTTTAGACAACAAGGAAATTTCAAAACCGCAAATATTCTCAAGATATGCCTTAAAGTACCTAATTTCGATTTTCCTATTTCCAATTAATGTCAAACTTGAAAAGACGAGGGTACCCAAATATACCTCAATCTAAAAAATTTCCACCTATAAGTCCTTTCTCCGAAAGTGATTGTCTATGGACTGAGTCGAGACAATACAACTAATCGGTTCACACTTCGTGTGATCGTCTATGGATACGAGATCGAGACAATACGACAACAAGATAACTTGCGTGATTGACTATGGATACAAGATCGAGACAATACAACAACGAAGTATGTTTACTTGATAATATGTTCGGACTTAACCAAACACAATTGGATTGCTATCAAGTAAATAGGAATTAACATTTGTGTATGTTACTTCTAATTATAATAAAACAATTATAATTGCGGAAATAGAAAAGTAAAAGACACATCAAGATTTTGTTAACGAGGAAACCGCAAATGCAGAAAAACCCCGAGACCTTGTCCAGAATTGAATACTCTCAGGATTAAGCCGCTATAAAAAATCTAAACCAACTTCGTATAGTTGAGACCAAGAACCTAAACCTATAGTTCACTTAGTTCCGTTTGTATCCATGCGCCTCCAACTTGCAATAAATCACGCACTTGGAATAATTCCTTTGGTTCGTATTCCAAACAGTAAAGGAACAACAAATCTGTTCGGTAACAACTCTTTTCAAACAAGTGATATGAGTTTGACAAAAGGCTCTTCCGTTTATCCCAATAAACTCCTTTGTCCGGTCCTTAGTTCTATATTATCAACAATTACCAAAGTAATTGTCAAGACTATGCAATCAATACTTCGAATCACAAAGAAATGTAGTAATGTCGATCTACTCAACTAATCAACCAAATCTATCACAAGGATAAACCGATTATAGTTGGATCCCCATCCGATCAAGTTTTGTGCACACCAAAGATTATGAACCCAAATCAGAAATCTTTTTCGTCTTAAAATCTTCTTAGATCTTCAATAAACACCTGCACACAATCAACTTGAATCTCTTGCGATCAATCACACACAGAACGGAGTCTGTTAACAATGGATTATCACAAAATGTCTTTAGATCTACAAATGCTTAAAGATCGCCGAGTCTAGGTGCAATCAAAGTTCAACAACCGTTAATCAGGATCATAATATAACAATGGATTATCACAAAATGTCTTTAGATCTACAAAAAAGATCTTTTTCCTAAAGATCCCCGTCGAAACTTCGATCTAGTTTGAGTGAATCTTATATCAGAAGAGAAGATTCTCAAGCATAAACAAACTAGGTGCAATCAAAGTTCAACAACCGTTAATCAATCAAATCAATCGAAAACTAATAATAAACTGTAATTATCTAGTTTCCCACCAACGATACTCGTAGAGCTTCCCAATCCCAAAGAAGTCTTTAAAACGGGAGGTCGTAATAGATTTCGCCTAATTAGGGTACTTTCCTCTCCGAATAGACGGCTCCACCAGTAACAACACAACAAGGTAGTTTTGGTGGCTCTGAGGATTAGTTTGCTCGAAATGCAAACTTCAATATTTATAGATCAAGGAAGTTTGGACACCAAGGAATTTCCAAAACCGAAAATATTCTCAAGATATGCAATATATTTCCAAATTCGGTTTCCATAATTCCTGAAAATGCTTTGTCTAAATATTGACCGAAATCTCAGTAGAAAATCTCCAATTAGTAAATGCACATTACCAATTTTTATTTTCTAAAGATATGCATTTTATTTGCTGGAAATTAAAAGCATATAAAACTAAAAACCTTAATTAAAAGATTCTCAATTTATTTCGATCCGGGATTCTCCTTTAGATATTAAGGAATATCTTTGAACAATAAAAGATAAGCGTTACTGCACATGTTCAAAGTATGTCGACATCTTTACTTTGTAAATCTTTTTTCATATTTACAATCTTGGACCGGTTTGCCACAATTCCAAACAAGTTTAGAATTGGTTCATCTGACTTCCAAGAACTATGTGATTGATTATCCTATCAAATCACCAATCATGGGTTTCACGGTTCTACCAAAATAAGTTTTGGTTCTACCTCCATGTGGGTACGAGGATCAGTCACACTAGCTTTCCAAAATTTGGTTGACTAGGTACTAGGATCGGTTACCACATATTTATGGTATCTAACTTGTATTCGGTTGCACAAGTCATAGGATCGGTTACCAATATCTAAGACTTGTTGTACCTCTTACAGGGATCAATTCCCCTTTGCTTGTAATTAGTTGAACCTCTTAATAGGATCGGTTCCCCAATGTCTAGAGTTGGTTATACCAATTACAACAAATCGATCATACCATCTCAGGTGATTACTTAAGATCGGTTTCACTAATAAAAGTCATATCAATACAAAAGTCAGGACTTGTGAATAGTTTTACCAAGATACATAAACAAGTTATGAGCGGTTATACTAAACACACATATTGTTAATCCAAAGATTTGCAATGAATAACAATACTAATAAGCCTAGCGATTTCCCTTTCGATTCATAAAACAAGTTTATGAATTGTACTTCCTTTAAACTAATGTAAGAACATTGTTTCATAGGACGAAACTTCACCCATACCCATACATAATCACAATAAAATTCATATTCTCTATCCAATTATCGGTTTAGACAACTAACAATTCATTCGTCCGCTCCTCGTGGCGTCTCACTGCTCTCACATATAGCTTTTGTGAATTGACCTCCTCGCTCCATTTAGCTAATTGACGTTTTCTCCTTGTTTAACTCCGAATGACTCCAAAGTACCTAATAACTCAAATTCAAACATAAGATACATAATTCACACGAAAAATAGCAAAGAAAGCATAAACTCTATATAGTAAATACGGTGTATTCTACACCCATCGATTCCCCCACACTTAACTTTGCTTGTCCTCGAAAGCAAATCAAACTTATAAAATACAACAACATGTGTCTTCGAGGCTACGGTCACTTTTAGCATAAATAACAAGCCTTTAAACCCCTAGGTGTCCCTAGTGGACGAGTTATAGTCTCGTGAAGGTTTACTAGAGATATACCTACAAAACCTATATTTCAAACTCCGTCTATTCGTGACAAATCAATGAACGAATCCATAGTGACTACAGGAGGAGGTACCTTGCAAATACAATTCAAATATTATTAAATAAAGCTTTAATTAGATAGTTGAACAAGCCACAATACTGAAACTAACAAACCACAATCACAATGAAAAGATTAAGAAGATGGGTAAAGATATAGATGTTGGCGAATGTTCACAAGTGTTCGATGTTTCCCATATCAGAAGGTCACCTAAGATGAACCTATGAAACCTATTGGATTGAGCTGGTGATTCTAGCGTCAACTTACACCGGCATATACAAGGGGAACCCGGTGGTCCAACAAACTTATTTCTACATCAACTGGCATATACAAGGGAACCGGGTGACTTTATTCACCAAATATAAAATACTTTCTTTTCTTTTTCACTTTTTGTTTCTTTTTTTTTTTTTTTTTTTTTTTTTTTTTTTTTTTTTTTTTTTAGACGGCATGATTAGATCAAGCGGATCCAGCGCATGTTTTGTCAACAAGTACGTGATAGTTGCCTTGGATCTGCATTCCCACGCTTGTTTAGGCGACGGAGACAGGGGACTACGTTTCACAGTATTCCCAAGTGTCATTCTTTATTAGTTTGGTCTAAGCAACTCAATCACTCTAATCATACAATAACAACTCGATTTTTAATGACCCACCAAAGCACTTAGAGAACAATAGAAAAATATGGAAAAATAAAAATAGAATGTGATATGGTGATATTAAGATATGGTAACAACTATCATATAATTTATGATTTCATCAATCAACATGGTTCCATCCACTAATGGTGTCATCCTAAAGGCACAATTTTCTAGATTTCGGTGTTAAAAAAGCAACAATTTTTTTTTTTTTTTCTTTTTTTTTTTTTTCTTTTTTTTTTTTTTCATGGCATAAAACTACTAAACGCATAAAACAAACTATACAAACATATAAATGCTCCCCCACACTTAAACTTTACATTGTCCTCAATGTAAAATTGAATCATCCAAAGAAGGTTCAAGGTGGGGGAGCATAAATGATATGCAAAAACAAGATAAGAAAGATAAAATGCTTAAAAATAAAAAGATAAAAGGAGAGATACAAAGCCGGTGGGTTGAGCGCTTGGTTTAAAGTCGTTATCTCCTTGCTTGCAAAGCTTTAGCTAGGGTCCCATGCGTTATGGATACCGAATAAACATCACTTGGATATGACTTCAAACATGTTGTATCTCCTCATCAAACTTCATATGAGTGAGTATTCCCGCGTCCACATCAATGACGGTTTTAGCCGTCTTCATGAAAGGTCTCCCAAGCGGCGGGGGTATGGACAGAACCATCATCCATTTCTAGAACACAAAATCACCCGAAAAACTAGTTGGTTACCTTGCACAAGGACATCCTCAATAATACCCCTAGGTGTAGACATTAGAACGATCCGTCAAGTTCAAGCACAATATTAGTTGGTTTCAAGGGACCCAACTTTAAAGACTTATAAATAGATCTTGGCATGATATTCACGGATGCTCCTAAGTCAAGCATAGCCTTACCAATCTTTGTGTTACCAATCTCTCTACGGTATAGTGAAACTACCCGGATCCCATTTGGGTGGGAGTTTCTTTTGCAAGGTAGAAGCGTTTTCCCCCACACTCATAACCTCATTACCGGTTAGCTTTTTCTTCTTGGTACACAAGTCCTTCAAAACCTTCGCATATTTGGGAACTTGCTTGATAACATCAATGAGTGGAATGTTTACATGAAGCTTCTTGAAGATATCTAAAATCTCCTTTCTAATTCCTCCTTCTTAGAACTTGCAAAACGAGGAAAAGGCATAGGAGGAACATAAGTAGAAATAGGAGTTTTAGAGTTGGAATTAAATTACCTCGAAGTTTGGGGAAAATCCATTCTTTTCCTCAACAGTTCCTTTTGGGCCTCCATATCACCCACATCAACAACAAACTTCTCAGTAATAGTACTAACATTCTCTCTTGGGTTGATAGGTTGAGACGGAAGTCTCCCACTATTTTGTGCCTTCAAATTGTTGATATCAATCGCCATTGCAAATCCTTGATAGCACTCTTAGTTTCTTGTTGGCTTTCTTTGAACATGGTCGAAATACCTTGCATCATTGCTTTAAGCTTTTCATCGATGTCGAGAACCTTGGTTTGCATTGGTTGTTGTTATTCTTGAAATGGTTGTTGTTGTGGTTGAAACCCGCTTGGACGGTTGAAAGTAGGTTGTGAAAACCGCACCTTGATTGTTGGCATAGCTAAAGTTGGGATGATCTCTCCATCCCGGGATCGTGTTTGAGTACGGATCATACGATTTGGAAAGACCGCATTAGCTTGCTCCAACCCTTCACCATGTGAAGGTTAATCCTTTGCATCATGTGCTCCATGTTATCCATCCTTTGCTCACGGTGTGATGCTAATGAATCGTTAACTTCATGCACTTGCCGACTAATCAAGGCAACCAAAATGTGTAAAAGCACTAATTCGATTTAACCCAAGTTACGATTCATATGTGACTAGTAGGATATATCACTACAAGCACTACCCACATTTATGCTACTCAAAATCAGGGATAGACAACGTTTTGTGTTGAAAGCCCTAATATAGCTCTAGATATGAAAGTAGATCGGATTGATTGGACTCAACCAAACAAACTATCAAATCATAAACATTATAAACCATGAATCAAATCTTATTTGTGAAATCCACTTATTATCCCATAACCAATAATAGGTATTTAGTTACTCATAGTATTTTGATTCAACATAATTATTATCAAAAATAAAATGAAGAACATGTAAAATAAAATGGAAGCAAACCCTAGTAGAATCGCTCTCCTCCAAAACTCAGGTAGAAAATACGTGATACTAAAAGAATAGAAACTCCTTCTTCTTAACACTTTCCAAAATTAGGTCTTAAAGTCCATCACCAAAAAAGTCCACCAAGCCCATGAACCATGTGTGAGAAAACCCTTGTGAAAATATATGCCCCAAAAATCGGGGTGGAAGTGGGATTGTGGCGGAAATCAACGGAAAAAGGAAGGAAATGAACCAGAAGTCCCGGCCCACAGGTCCAACGAGTTGAATCGGTCGGGTCCAGTTTTGGTTGGATCGGAGTCGGGGATCGGGTGTAAATGAGTCACAACTAGAAGTAGGGCGGATGAGTTAGATAATCGGTCGGTTTCGGGTACGAAACAACTACGGTGATGCACAATCTGGTGCTTGGTGGGAATCCAACCATGACGGATCATTTATCTTGTCAATGGACCCATCCATTCTATGCGCCACTTAAATTACATCCCTCACTGCAATACTCTTCCTCAGAATCGACACCCGATTCAGCCTGGACCCCTCACTAATCAACAAAAAGTCATTTATCTTGCGATTTTAACCGCCCATATTCAAGCCAAGCTCTTCCGCACATTCCATGTCATAAACAGATCACCACCAACTTGACACTGCAATGAGCTCAGTCCATGAAACCTCTTAATCAGATGCACCGCCACCACCGGTTTCGGTTCCCATTGCCACACGAGCCACCATACATCATAATTCCCTGACCTGACTCAACCTGCCATAATGCCATAACACCAGCCCAGAACCCAGATTTCGAATCATCACAACACTGTCTTATCCTGCAAGCCCTGCCATCACCTGGCCTTGGTTGCAACTCCAGCTGCACATGCTCTTTATCACTCCATTCACCTCATGTTGCAAAACCCGTTGACTCCATCTCTTGCCTCAGCTGACTCCATTTCCCCTGGACTAATCCTCTAGCTCGGCTTAGTGCCTCCAACAATTCCATTGTAGCCACCAACTCCCATAAATTAAGCCGTTCATTCATCTTCGATTTCAAAGCTAATACATCTTCTGATAATCAGGTTCACCGGAGCCTTGGCCCACCAGCACTTCCACCTCGTTCATCTTCTCCCGAGCTCAAATACCCTGGTTTAATCACAGTGAGCTCAATAGGTTCGATCCATACATTCCACGACACAAAATCACTCGGCTACGATGCCACCTCCTGCCGGTTCTAGTACCCATATTCCCGGGCCATTACTAACCTGCAATACCCATTCACTTCCTTCTACTCGGCGCGACGGCACGAAGTGACACAATCTCTCCGATTCCCGTGCAATCCCTAAATTATCAAAACCCATTCATCGCATCATTTTCTCCTCTTTCCCTTAACTCCATGACTATGCCATCTCAGGGCGCACACAACAAGACCATCTTCAAACACTGAGTCTTTAACATTCACTTGAACAACATCCTCACTTCAGGCTAGCAATTCGGGGGTTCAATCCCGATCGCCTTGGAACTTTAAACCTATTTTCTCTCATACCACCAAGCTCGAGTTGCTATTTCACCTCCAATTTCTAAGCTCCTTGGTCCTTTGTGTCAATTCACCATAGACCCATGGCTCTCCTCAGGAGCAACCCATTCTTCCCCACTTTGAAGTATATCATCTTCACCGATAAATTTCACCCAACTGTATCTTCTTAATCAGATGTGGAATCGAAGTCAATAGATTCAACCTCCCTCTCATTTCGAGATAACCTTGAACATTCAATGATGGCAACAATTACAAATAGACTATCGATTTGCACTCAAATTTAACCAGCCCTGACTTTTCTTTTCTCTCAACTTCATTTCAATTCTTCATTATGTATAAGAGCCACCTCCAAACAGTGTAAGTCGAATTCTCTATCCAATTATCGAGTTTTAGACAACTAACAATTCCTTCGTAAACCGCGTCTCCATTTTGCTCCACATATATATTGAATTAATCCATTTAGCTCAAATTGAACGTTTTCTCCTTGCAGAATGACTCCAAAAGTACCTAACTCAAATTCAAACATAAGATACATAACACGAAAAATAGCAAAGCATAAACTCTATATACCTATCAAACCTCTTAATAGGATCGGTTCCCCCGATTCTAGAGTTGGTCATACCAATTACAACAAATCGATCATACCAGTGATTACTTAAGATCGGTTTCACTAATAAAAGTCATATCAATACAAAAGTCAGGACTTGTGAATAGTTTTACCAAGATACATAAACAAGTTATGAGCGGTTATACTAAACACACATATTGTTAATCCAAAGATTTGCAATGAATAACAATACTAATAAGCCTAGCGATTTCCCTTTCGATTCATAAAACAAGTTTATGAATTGTACTTCCTTTAAACTAATGTAAGAACATTGTTTCATAGGACGAAACTTCACCCATACCCATACATAATCACAATAAAATTCATACGATTATGTCGATGTCTTATATACGAAGTTCAAAAGATAGACGTTATACTTCGTATTGTAATTCCTTAATACTATGTCTAACTAGAGTATAATCATTCACAGCTTCGCGGTTATGTTTTCAATATGCACGACTTGAAAGATACGTTAGGGAATGAAACAGTTCAAGTCAAATATTACTAACCTCAAGTGGAAGGATGATGTCGTCATTGTAGCTCCTTACTTCTTCTCATTCTTCAAGTCTTCACGCAATACTTGAAATGTCTCATATAGTAATACTTTCAAGCTAACCTATACGAAGTTGACTCTAGTAAATAATCAAGCGACTCTTTAAATGAGTTTTGGTTCACTAAAATATGACAACCAAACTTGACATACCAACGCTTGGTGGGTTCAACCGAGCAATGCTCTAACAATCTCCCCCTTTGTCAATTTTAGTGACAAAACTCTTACATCATATGGATAAACAAATTACAAGAATTAATTACACATACACTTGATTCCCAAATTCAACAGCACAATAACCCGTATACATTCAATCCATAAATGCCACTGTTGACATTATAATAACAAAGCTAATACTCCCCCTAAAGGTAAAATAGGTAGATTTTCAATCCGCACGTCTTTGTTATTCCCTTTGTAGTCCATATAACTACAAGTATCAATATGATATGCTACTCCCCCTTAGTCTATGCTTTACTCTTTCGTTAGATATAACGTTTAAGCACCAATGTCCTTTCCTTAGTGATACCAAATCACTTGTTTACTCCATATATTTCTCCCCCTTTTTGTCACAAAATGACAAAGGTATAAGCAAATAAAAGAAAAACCGAAAGGATCTTACAAATCTCAAAAGACTTGCAACCTATAAGAGTTAAGCACGAGGGTTCCTGATAAGGTGTAGAATACATCCTATTTACTATCTATTGTTTATGCTTTCTATGCTATTTTTCTTGTAAATTATGTATTTTACGCGTGTTTTTGAGTTATTATGTACTCTGGAGTCGCATGGAGGAAAAGAAGAAGAAATCACCCAATTTGAGCAAAAATGGTAAAATTGTCATTTCATGGGCGAATACTATCTGGAGCCCAACCAAGGTTAAGGGGGAACTCTATTTGGAGGAATACTAGACACAGACCAGCTGAGGCTAAGGGGATGCCAATCAGGATAGCCCTTATAACATGTGGGTGCCACTGCATACACCCTACCCTAATTTATGACCTAAATTCGAGAGATATTTCTCTCATTCATCATTTTCACCTGATTGAAAAGCATTTGTGGTCAACTTTGTTGAAACCGAGAGAACTAAATCTGAAGAGAAGGAGCGAATCGGTGAGATGATGGTGAGGCTGCTGTTGACATCAAGAATAGAGATTGTTAAGACTGAGAAGGAAAGATTGAGAAAGAGACGGTGATGATTTGTTGAGTTCAAAGCGATGAATCGAGAAATTGGATGCGAAGTAAGTACCGCTAGTTTGAATCGAAGGTGGGTTTAGAAGCGATTCGAGTTCGAAGGTGTTGAATCTTGGCGAGAGTTGCGTTGGTGGTGATGATTAAGGGTTATGAAGAACACATAGAGGAGATGAGAGAGAGATGTTGTTGAATCAAAATAAAGAAGAAGAAGAAGGTTGGATCGAGAGGAGAAATTGAATGGGTTCGAGTCTTTGGATAATAGAATAGAGATGGGTTTGCTAATGAACTCAAGATCGAGAAGTACACAGAGTTCATGTTTGAATCTCTGCAATTGAAGAGTTGAAGATACATGGAGGAGTTTGATGTTGTTAGCGGACCGAGATCGAGAAGGAATTGTTGCTGCCGATCCTATTAAACAAAGTTGGATTACGAGACGTGTTTCTGCAGTAAGATCGAAGTACTGTGTTTGATGGATGAAATCGCAGGTAAGATCAATAATGGGTATGTGTTGGTGGATGGAAATTACAGAAGAATGGGATCGATTTGTGAACAGAGAGCAGGATGTTAAACTGATGTTATAGAGAATGGTGTTGCAGTGAAATAGGAAAGTATGTGAAGATGCTGAAACCGTTGCTGCTGCACAAGGACTGAAGAGAATGAATGAAACAATAGATGAATGTGTAGGATTATCGTAGGGAGAAGAATGGCCTGAACTCGGCCTGAGAAATGCCAGAAAACAAACGAGACTCTGCTGAAATCATTTCTCGGCTGAGTCAACTCAATACCGGCCGATGAGCCGATCCAACTCAGCTGAGTAAGACCATTCAGCCAACTAGGCAGCTGACTCGTTACTGACTCAGCTGACTCATCCTCCCCTTGACCAGTCGACTAACAGAGACTGTTATCCTGACCGTTAACTTTGACGGATCAGTGACGGAATATTCCATTCCCAGCGACAGAAATTCAGGTGGCCGACAAAGAGTTTTCTGGCCGGATTCCGGTGGTACCAGGATTTTCCCGACAACCCTAAATTACAGATTTTTTTTTGTGTGTTCTAGACTCATGGGTGTGAAGACTTGGGTTTGGAATTGGATGGAGAATTTGGCTCAAATTTGGAAAGAGAAGATGGAAGATTTGAGAAAGACTTGAACTTGGAAATTGAATTGCTAAAGGAAAGGGGTTCTATTCCTTGGAAGATTTGGATAGCATTGAAGCCTATAAATAGAGAAGTTCTCTACACACTTCTACACACCTTTTGACACACACAACACTTGTGTTTTTGCTTGCTTTTCAAAATTCTTCTTTTAATTATTTGTGTGAACTTGAAAAATTCTCCTTTTAATTATTTGTGTGAATTTCAAAAACATGAGTAGCTAATTTTCTTATTGATTGAGGATGAAATCCTAGTTCTTAACATGTTTTGAGTTTTGTTTTAAATCTACTTTGAAGTTTTTCACATGATTATCGTTTGTTTTTACTAATAGGAATGTTTATACATTCATGATTGATTGATAGATTGTTTGGGTGGCCAACTAAATTGATTTTTTAATTGATCTAAAGCTAGTGAAAGTTAGGGGATAAGTAATCGTTTCTTGACTCTTACATAAGTAGAAAACACGAGACCTTGTGGAGGGATTCCGTGGAGCAATTGTGTGTGAAAACAACGCTAGAAAGTGGACCAAGAGAACCGAGTTTAACTACTAGTACGAAACCTAAATTCATAAATCTTAATGCGTTAGGGGAATTACATCTTGTAAGCGAACCTCAAGGTGGTTCTTTTGAATAGAATCTGATAACTAAGCGGACTTGTTACTCAGTGAAATAAGGGATTTTGGGGTTAGCTAAGCGAACCTGCTATCCTACGGTTGGTGATAATCTGTGACTAATAACATGTGGATGAAAAACATAACTTGAATCATTGTTTTGCAACGAAGAAGAATTCCTTGATCTTGTCTCTCTTATTGATTTCAACTTTATCTTTGAATTGCTTTGTTTATTTTCTTTGCTTTATAAACCCCCTCTTTGTGACAATTAAACAACTAAAAACTCTTGCTCCTCGTGGGAACGAACTTAACTACCACCATATTACTTGTTAATTGAGTGGAAAAATATTCACTAATTTGTTGTGGTTACGACACGCATCAAATTTTGGCGCCGCTGCCGGGGAGCAGCGGATGATTTTAGTTGTTTTTATTTTTTATTTTTGCTTTATTCTTGCTTTGTTAGATTCTATACCGTATCTAGCTTAGTTTTTGAGAATCTTATTTCATGTACCAGTTTTCCATGTATGGTGGACAAGAGCAAGCATATTACAACAATCAATACGGTTTTCAACCTCAACATTATGACAACTTCCAACCTTCCCTAGGATACAGACTTTATGGATATTCTCATACATATCAACAACCTTATGACGGGTATGTAAGTGGACAATCACTAGGAGGGGAGGATAGTTATGCTTCTAAATCTATGCGATATCTCCTTGGTGTAAGGCAACCTAGTTTGAGGGAACTTGAGAAAAGGTTCTATCAATTGATCGATGAAGGCCTAGCATCGGATGAAGAAATTTTTGAAGCTAAAAGAGCTTTAAGAATGGAGCGTGAAAAACGTTATTATATGGGTTACGATGATGATTTTGAACCTTATGAAAATTATTGCAACAATGAGGAAGTTATTCCAACTCCGGATCATAATAACGATCCTTCACCTATTCAAAAAGAGGAGATTGGGTGTGACTTACCTATTGTTATAAACTGTGTAACACCCGCACAAGAAGATCTTACAATCTATACCGATGAAAATCATTTTAGTGAATGGACCGATTCCGATGATGAGAATGTTGAAGAGATGATGCTAGAGGATGAAACCAAATTGATTGATTTTGTGGAAGACCCAATTGAACTTGCCAATGATTATAATGATGCCAAAACTTTGGTTAAGGTACAAAATAACGACGAATGGTTTCAAGATTCGATAGAGGACCACGATATACAAGAGGTAAGTAATTCACATGAATTCTCTAAGGATGAAGAGGATTCCGCAAAACAAGAGATTGTGCAAGGTTTTTCTAACCCTTTGCCTATTGATTCTTCTCCTTTACCTCTTATTGGTTTGAATGTATGTGCTTCGAAAGTATTTTTGGATGATTTTGTTTCTAAATATCCACCATTGGAAACACTTGATGCTAACACCATGCAGGTTTGCCAAGAGGAATACATGGAAGTTCCAAAATTCTATGTTCTTTATACACTTCCGAGTGTGGACGAGAATAAGTGTGGGGGAAATTTCTATCGAGCGATAATTTCACTATTGTTTTCTTGTGCTAATATTTGTATGGAGTTATTGTTTTCAAAACGGGTATTATGGGTGGATCCTCAAATTTTCAGATTGTTAGTATATGGGGAATGAATCTTACAAGAGCCAAGTCGGGCCGTCGACTTTAAAACAAGCGCTTCATGGGAGGCAACCCATAGGTTTTGTATTTCTTATCATTTTGTTTTTTTTTTATTTTTGTTATTTCTTTTTCTTATTCCATATCATGTTAAAATTTCCCACCTTGACTTTACTAGGAGGATTCAATTACATTGAGGACAATGTAAGGTTTAAGTGTGGGGGAGTGGTTAAGCATGTATTAAAAAAAAAAAAAAAAAACATAAAACCTTCAACTTTTAGAGATTTTAGAGTCACTAGCATACTTCTAGGTATGTTTACATAGAGATTCTGACCGACATAACTGAACTTGGAAGTGTTAGGGAACTACATTCGGATTTCTTACTTGTTAGAGTGTTAAATAATGGATTTAATCATGTCGGTGATGCAAATTAGGAGCAGGGAGAAATGCATTATTAGAGTTGCTGATCAATCATTAGTGGAGACTACCCGTATTTATATCATGTGAGGCACCGACCAAATATTCTTTGTAGCTGACTAAAGAGCTTTCTTTTGAGTGTGTGTCACCGTACGTTAATTCCGGGTAGAATGGTGAGCTACCCAACCTCCCACCAATAGAAGCACTACTCTTTGATCTCTTGAGTGCTAATTTTGTCAATCATGAGGGTGACGTCTATAGATGAAAGCCTCCTTGTAGTTCGATTTGCAGTTAGCACCATTCTCTCGACAACAACGGTTCCATAGAAACACCATCATCATCAACAAGGAGCGACATCAAAATCTACAAGGAAAGTTGAAGACGTTCAAGGTTTACAAGCAACGGAACGAGAAAAAGAGCAAAATTTCAAATTCAAGTAAAGCAACATACAAAGGGCGGATTTTTACATACATGTTGAGGACTTACAATACAATGAGGTAATTATATATCCAAGTATGAAGACTTATTTACTAGAGCAAAGAGAATCAAAAGGTGAGAATTGTTGAAGTTTATGATTTTGAGGCGATACAAGTTGTGAAGAATTAAGCGGTAAAATACTTCTCCCACGGCCACGATTTGTTTTATTTTCACTTTGTTTTGTATTTTATTTCTCTTGTCTTCATATAATTTTAAAAATAAAATAAAATAATAATAATAATATTTAAAAAAAAAAAATGAGACAAGAGAAAAATTTATCATTGTTTTTATTTTTATTTAATAAGCCGTGGGGAAGGAAAATCTATGAGGAAGTTTCAAGCGACAAGGATTTTAAGGAAACAAGTTACAAATTGTTAAG
The DNA here is from genome assembly GCA_023531295.1 of Papaver armeniacum. Taxonomy (NCBI): domain Eukaryota; kingdom Viridiplantae; phylum Streptophyta; class Magnoliopsida; order Ranunculales; family Papaveraceae; genus Papaver; species Papaver armeniacum. The sequence goes on from JAJJWW010011654.1 coordinate 75,894, forward strand.
GATTTATGAAATTCAAGAGTTTATCATCAAAAGTTGAAACCGAAGACAAAGACCAAGAAGTTAAAGACGAGGAGCGGAAGACGTTTCTATTGGATGTCGTGAGAGTGGTGTTATCATAATTGGCGATCGGATGTGAAGGTGAGTAAGTAATCTCATCCTCGATAATAGTGGTTTATTTCCTTTCTTAGAGATCGTCAGAAAAATGGTTTTTCAAATGTTAAAAGATGTGGGTTTTCAAAATATTTCGGAAGTTGTCCTTCCCACCATTCAACGTGTTGCAGGATTTCTCTCTTCATTCCTACCTGCACACATGTGAGAACCATAAAAAAGCCGTCTTTTTGAGTGCAATTATCATAAAATCCTTTTTGGTGAGGCAGAAGTCGAGGCGAAATGCTTATTGATCGCTTCTCAAACACGCATTCTCTCATTATGGTGTGGTTATTTCTCACTCAACATTTAAGAATGAGAATATGTTCTTTAGTATTTCTAACTTATTATTACTAGCATGCAGAAACTCTATGTCCTCATAGCTCTTTGGATGCTTGGGACGCTGGAACACTTTGAAGTTGTAAGTTTTAGTTTGATTTGCTCGAGGACTAGCAAAGTCTAAGTGTGGGGGAATTTGATAGGGTGTAGAACACATCCTATTTACTATCTATTGTTTATGCTTTCTCTGCTATTTTTCTTGTAAATTATGTATTTTACGCGTGTTTTTGAGTTATTAGGTACTCTGGAGTCGCATGGAGGAAAAGAAGAAGAAATCACCCAATTTGAGCAAAAATGGTAAAATTGTCATTTCATGGGCGAACACTATCTGGAGCCCAACCAAGGTTAAGGGGGAACTCTATTTGGAGGAATACTAGACACAGACCAGCTGAGGCTAAGGGGCTGCCAATCAGGATAGCCCTTATAACATGTGGGTGCCACTGCATAAACCCTACCCTAATTTATGACATAAATTGGAGAGATATTTCTCTCATTCATCATTTTCACCTGAATTGAAAAGCAGCTGTGGCTGCTGTTATGAAACCGAGAGAACTAAATCTGAAGAGAAGGAGCGAATCGGTGAGATGATGGTGAGGCTTCTGTTGACATCAAGAATAGAGATTGTTAAGACTGAGAAGGAAAGATTGAGAAAGAGACGGTGATGATTTGTTGAGTTCAAAGCAGTAATCGAGAAATTGGATCTGAAGTAAGTACTACCGTTTGAATCGAAGGTGGGTTTAGAGCAGATTCGAGTTCTGAAGGTGTTGAATCTTGGCAGAGTTGCGTTGGTGGTGATGATTAAGGGTTATGAAGAACACATAGAGGAGATTGAGGAGCTGCTGTTGTTGAATCAAAATAAAGAAGAAGAAGAAGAGGTTCAGATCGAGAGGAGAAATTGAATGGGTTCTGAGCTGCTGGATAATAGAATAGAGATGGGTTTGCTAATGAACTCAAGATCGAGAAGTACACAGAGTTCATGTTTGAATCTCTGCAATTGAAGAGTTGAAGATACAGGGAGGAGTTTGATGTTGTTATCGGACCGAGATCGAGAAGGAATTGTTGCTGCCGATTCTATTAAACAAAGTTGGATTACGAGACGAGTTTCATAAAGAAGATCGAAATCTTGTGTTTGATTGATGAAATCGCGAGGTAAGATCAATAATGGGTATGTGTTGGTGGATGGAAATTACGAAAGAATGGGATCGATTTGTGAACAAAGAGCGGGATGTTAAACCGATGTTATAGAGAATGGTGTTGCGGTGAAATAGGAAATTATGTGAAGATCTTCAAACCGTTCTTTCTTTACACAAGGATTTGAAGAGAATGAATGAAACTATGGATGAATGTGTAGGATTATCATAGGGAGAAGAATGGCCTGAACTCGGCCTGAGAAATGCCAGAAAACAAACGAGACTCTGCTGAAATCATTTCTCGGCTGAGTCAACTCAATACCGGCCGATGAGCCGATCCAACTCAGCTGAGTAAGACCATTCAGCCAACTAGGCAGCTAACTCATTACTGACTCAGCTGACTCTTCCTCCCCTTGACCAGTCGACTAACAGAGACTGTTATCCTGACCGCTAACTTTGACGGATCAGTGACGAAATATTCCATTCCCAGCGACAGAAATTCAGGTGGCCGGCAAAGAGTTTTCTGGCCGGATTCCGGTGGTACCAGGATTTTCCCGACAACCCAAAATTACAGATTTTTTTTTTTGTGTTCTAGACTCATGGGTGTGAAGACTTGGGTTTGGAATTGGATGGAGAATTTGGCTCAAATTTGGAAAGAGAAGATGGAAGATTTGAGAAAGACTTGAACTTGGAAATTGAATTGCTAAAGGAAAGGGGTTCTATTCCTTGGAAGATTTGGAGAGCATTGAAGCCTATAAATAGAGAAGTTCTCTACACACTTCTACACACCTTTTGACATACACAACACTTGTGTTTTTGCTTGCTTTTCAAAATTCTTCTTTTAATTATTTGTGTGAACTTGAAAAATTCTCCTTTTAATTATTTGTGTGAATTTCAAAAACATGAGTAGCTAATTTTCTTATTGATTGAGGATGAATTCCTAGTTCTTAACATGTTTTGAGTTTTGTTTTAAATCTACTTTGAAGTTTTTCACATGATTATCGTTTGTTTTTACTAATAGGAATGTTTATACATTCATGATTGATTGATAGATTGTTTGGGTGGCCAACTAAATTGATTTGTTAATTGATCTAAAGCTAGTGAAAGTTAGGGGATAAGTAATCGTTTCTTGACTCTTACATAAGTAGCAAACACGAGACCTTGCGGAGGGATTCCGTGGAGCAATTGTGTGTGAAAACAACGCTAGAAAGTGGACCAAGCGAACCGAGTTTAACTACTAGTACTAAACCTAAATTCATAAATCTTAATGCGTTCGGGGAATTACATCTTGTAAGCGAACCTCAAGGTGGTTCTTTTGAATAGAATCTGATAACTAAGTAGACTTGTTACTCAGTGAAATAAGGGATTTTGGGGTTAGCTAAGCGAACCTGCTATCCTACGGTTGGTGATAATCTGTGACTAATAACATGTGGATGAAAAACATAACTTGAATCATTGTTTTGCAACGAAGAAGAATTCCTTGATCTTGTCTCTCTTATTGATTTCAACTTTATCTTTGAATTGCTTTGTTTATTTTCTTTGCTTTATAAACCCCCTCTTTGTGACAATTAAACAACTAAAAACTCTTGCTCCTCGTGGGAACGAACTTAACTACCACCATATTACTTGTTAATTGAGTGGAAAAATATTCACTAATTTGTTGTGGTTACGACACGCATCAGTTCCACACACCATTTTTGATAACCAATATCAAAACCGAAACTACAAAGTAATTTTGTTTTGATATGTTACCAAGGAAACAATTGCCCGAAGCAATTTTCCCTGATAGTTTAGCAAACCAAAAATCGACTAAGCACCTTAGTTCCTTTGCTAAACTGATTGCACAAATACAATCACTTGTTCGATAAGACCAAAATAAAGATCAGAATTAACTCTATTTTTCTCATCAGGTTCTAATTATTCAAATAATGACTTAGACCTTTCACTTTTAAACAAGACAAGTACTAGGTTAGTTAACTAGCATTTATTGTTAAGGCATTCGATTAGACTTGAATAACCGAAACCTCCACTTTGATAAGTCTAACTAAGATCAAATTAACTTAGTTTCTCTTATCCGGAATCGAATTGGACTAAACAATTCATCCCGAAAACCTTTTGTTAAGCCCTAAACAATTCATACAAACCAAATAAATCAACTTGCATAATTATTTACCTCAACCGGAAGCAATTGAAACAACATAGACATTAAAGTACTGCAATTGCACCGAAATTTTGTAAGCCTAAACCATTGATACCAAACAATAAAGCAAGATAACAATAGTTTTTCTTAACCGGAAACAATTGAATCACACACACATCCATACACAAATAATGGAATAAAACATCAATTGTACCGAAATTTTGTTAAGCAAAAGCAATAAATATATGCAATAAAATTCAGGCTTTTCTTAAACAGGAAAACGATTAACTAACAAAGTCGTTACCTCAAATTCCGCATCCTCTTCTCCCCTTAAGATATGTCATTAAGCGCCAGTTCAAGTTAGATATCTCCCCCATTATGTTGTCATCCTCTCGCAAGATAAAAGAACAACAACAAAAACCAACCTTTACCAGAGAAAGTTTGAAAACCGGTTTTAACTAATGCAATGCAAAAGTTGAAACCCAGAAACACATATGCTTTTATGCTAAACCAAACGATTCAACATATTTTGACTTTTTCACATATTAGTTTCAATCAAAACCCCTTATGATCCTTTGATAAAGCCTACCAACATGGGCTATAACTTAATCCTGCTAAACCAAAAAGTCACCCAAACCAAAAGGGTTCACACCATATGAGATCGAATATTAAGGTTAAGAAAACCGAAATCAAACATTCCATAAACATACATAGCAATAAGATAAAGCATTCAAGCACAGGCTATGTAAACGAAAATTATCACAAGAAAAATTATAAACTAATAATTTTATTCATAAATAGAGATAGTTTTATTCATAATGGACCTTATACAATTATTGAAAGAAATCAAAAATTGATGTCTATTCTCAATTCTTGTGAAGATTGCTTTCAAAAACTGGATTCAAATTCTTCTGAGCACTTCCTTTTTCAGTAGACAATTTGTTCATCTCAAACAGTTGAGAATGAAGATCAACTAATACTTCTTTTTAATCCTTTATCATCAGCTCATGATATCTAATGCAACCTTTAACAGTAAGAATCTGTTTTCTTAGAGAATCTTGAGAATTATCATGAAGAGAGACATCATGAGTTTCAATCATAACTGATGCACAAAGTGCTAAATCATCATGAGATGACTCTTCTTTTACCGATTTCTCCATTGAAATAAAATAGTCTTCTTTCGGACAAGAAGAAGGTATATAAGATGGGAGAAAATCAAGGGATAATTTGGTTTATGGAAACCGAATTCCCAAAAGTAAAAGATATCTATTATTTTTCACTTAAGAAATAGATATGTACAACCTGCCCAGATTTATGCCTCCTTATAGTCAAAATTTTGGGCAATTAGTGAGGATGCATTCTTCAACACAATCAGTGTGTGTTGAGGTGATACTTGTTCTCACCATAGGTAACAAAGACATCCTTAGGATGACTTATAAACACAATAGACTGTGTTTCCTTTCGTTCTTTTTTTCTCTTGCAATTACAAGAGTTTGCAATTTCCTTTTGAGATCTCATAAACTTACCGGCCATTCAAAATCTTTATCCCCTCATGAAGTGCCTTGATAAATTTATTTCCAAGGAAGATTGCAGTGTGGTTATTTCTTCCACATGAAGAACTTATCATATTATCAGAAAAACTAGTTTCTGATTCTCTTGGTTTTTCACCCAATTTTTTTTGTTCAGATTTTACCTTACGGGTTTTATCTAATAGGAATTTCAAAAGGTTTTCAAGTACCAGGCTTAACCTTTTATTTTCCTTAATTCCCAACTCAAGATTTTCTAGGAGTTGATTAGACTCACAGGATTCATCACTTTTAGAGTTGGCAAGAAGTGCATTACAGTTAGATATTCCTTCATTGGGTTCTTCCTCCGGAATATCATCAAGAGTGGAGACATAAGCCTTGTTGCACTTCTGAATTCTTCTGCTGGGACAATGTTTTGCCATATGTCCGAATTTATGGCACTCGAAGCATTGTACTTCTTCATTACCCTTTTTATGACAAAATGATAATGTACCAGGATTACGTTTATCATTAAATAAGATGTCCTTAATTCGTTGTGCTAGAAGCACAATTGTTGAGTCAAGATCTTTTTCAACAGGTACCTTGTCCTCCTGGCAACGTTTCTCAGTTTGATTCTTCAGCAGAAATTCTCTATCAAAGATCTTTAACTTTCCTACAAGAGAGCTTCGAGAAAGTATAAAAAGATCATTTGCTTCTATTATGGCATGTTTCTTAGACTCGTATCTGGATGGTAACGATCTGAGAATTTTGTATACTATTTCCTTTTCAGGTATAGTCTTTCCTAGTAAGAAAGAAGCATTGACAATCTCAGAAAGTATAGTGTTAAACTCCTCAAAGGTATCGTTATCATCCATTGGTGGACGGCAACTATTTCAGCTTGAATTACAGCCCCATACAAAACCAGCCAACACCTTATCTCCCGTTAGTTGTAGCTCATGCATCTGCTCGAGATCCATCACCAGTCATGAAAACACGATCAACACATACTCCTAAATTGCCTCTAATTATAATTAGCTTAACCAATCATCTCAGATGCTCGTCTCCCTCGAGTACAGTCCCGTGAACTAAACTCCATCTGCATCGTGTCATAACACCCATTTCCATTCTGAACCTTCTCGACCGGTAGTCTGCAGAGCATCTCAGCCAACTCATCTTCTCGACCAACACCTCTTGTTCTGATGCCATCTAACGCATTCGCCCAAATAACTAATCGCGGCACAAACGTTTCAGCTGAATCCAACCACAAGACTTCTACTCGGTTCTCATCATCCAACACCTGCGTTTCCACTTCTATTCTCGCTCTCAACCACAGCAGCCATCATACTCAGTTCACCATTCAAATCGAGTCTGGGTAAAAAACCATAACCGTAAGATGAGATGAACACCACCAGAAAACCTGAATTCACGCACCAACTTCCATTTCAGTCATTAACTCATGACCCTAAACTAGGATGCTCTCTCATTCTTTGGTCCATCATCACCACTTCCTACCGGTTGCCAATGGCTCGACCTTTCTTCTTTGCATCTGTTTCTTCGCAATCATATCTTGAAAATGATGACACGCTCTCTTTCTAGAACCCCATCGATGCTGCTGTTGTAAGCCTTGACTACCAATGCCTACAATTTTTTCCAGCCAGACAATACCACTCATTGTTGTTGATGCAGCAACCAACATCTCCGTCCACCGAAAACCTCTACATTCACTTCATGTTGCTGTGTTCTTCCATTAAGGACTGACGCATCATCAAACACCATCAGCTGCAATTTCTAAAGTTGATATGAGTCCCGATCTTTGGGCCTCATTATTTCCATGCTGCTAATATATACAAATACCAGTCCAGTCATGTTTCGTCATTTAAATCAGCAAGTGCTAATTAGCTTCTTTAAGCTGTATATTGTATCGGTGACCGAATTCATTCGTACTTTCTACAAAAGCACTAAAATAGTGTTATTATCCAAAATATCGAGTCCTAGCTAATATAAATATGGGTACAAAATATAGCATTTGCGTGCTTATCAACACCCCCACACTTATATTTTGCTAGTCCTCGAGCAAAACAAAGAATTGACCCGCTACACAGCTGGTCATATCATAAGAGAGAGTTAGACCCGCTACACAGTTGGTCATGACAAATACCATACACAAGACCCGCTACACAGCTGGTCATATCATTTTTTTTAGACCCGCTAAACAGCTGGTCATAACATGCAAGAAAAGGAAAAAGACCCGCTACACAGCTGATCATTTATTTTTATTTTTATTTTTTTTAAGAGACCCGCTACACAGCTGGTCATAATATGCAATTTTTTTTTTTTTAAAGCCTAACGAAAATGCCACTCCCCCACACTTAAACATTACATTGTCCTCAATGTAATTGAGTCATTCAACGTAGAAATTAAGATGGGAAATTCAAGCAAAAAAAAAAAAAAAGAAAGAGGAAAGAAAACAAATCTGATGGGTTGACTCCCATGAAGCATAATCTTTGTATCCTTGCTCGCAGGAAAAGAATCTCAAACATCGTGATAATACACCAAAGTAGCTTGCAAAGCATATATATAAAGTCTGAAGAGTTGGGGATCAATCCAACAAATCAGGTCAGCTGCAAACATGAACCTGCAAACACTATAAACCTTAAAACAAACGTGTAAATCCATTCTCAATATAAAGCAATCCTTATTCAAGATAAACATATCACTCTCATGGAACACAAACATATTAGTTCCTATTTCGGAAACACGCTCTAAATCAGGTTCTAAATCAGCTGAAATACGTTCAGTCAACACATTATCTTCACTAGAAATCATAGGAATCAATGCATTGACAACGTAAAAATGCACAAAATCATTGGCACAATGGTTTAAACATGCATCTAGTGATTCAAGTTTGTCAAAATTAGTAACTCTTAAGTCTGGTTCCAAGTCCGCGGAAATAACTTCCGTTGGTGAGTTACCTTGATTAACTATTGGAAGTCGCAATGCATTGACAATATAAATAAGTATCGGGTCATCCGAATCAGCAAAGTGTGCTAAACAAACGGATATAGGCTCAAAATTATTGGTACAAGTTATCTGACCAATATCAATATGTTCAACATTCACATCTGCATTCATAAAATCATAATATGGATCAGTGAAAGAGGAGCTCAATGGGACAACAATATCATGAATCGACTCATCATTATCTGCAACTAGAATCTCACTATTTGAATGACTAGAAGGTACCTCATTATGAACGTCTACTGTCTCTAAGGCGTTAGACTCAACAATAGTATCTTCTGTATAAACATGTTCTTCTAAATCATCATTATCTGAATAAATGGCGTCTTTAACACAACTCTCGTCCTTTTGAATAGACAAATAATCAGTTAAATGATCATGAGTTGAGTAATATACAATAGATTCAGATATTATATCGGTATCATAATTCATAAAATCACTTCTAGTGTCAAGTTCATTTTCACCCTCATGGTATTGGGGTTGATACTCATCTGAATAACCACCCATAGAGAAATTATGTGGATTCCAAGTTCCATATCTGAGACGATTATAAGCAAGAACTTCTTTATGTCGTGACCCATACATGTATTCACCAAGCGTCATATGAGATGAAGTCTCCTGAGGATGTGAACTTCTACGCATATATTCTCCAAGTGTCATCTTAGATGACGTCTCTGAAGCGCTCGACATCCTCAAAAGGTACCTAAAATAAATCTAAAATACAAAACAAGTCAAAAGGAAAAAGAAATCCTAAAATAAAATAAAAATACTTTATACAAAATAAAAATAAATAAAACAAAAACCAAACTATTTACAAATCAAAATACTAATTACAATATTACACAACCGCTCCAGCGTGGCGCCAAAAATTGATAGGATCCGGAGATGACTATGTAATAACGCAATCGCACGGTGTCTAACTAGTAGACAAAGGCAAGTACGGGTCGTTCCCACAAGGAGCGGTGGAAATATCAATAATCAATATCTCTAATGGATTAACCAGAAATGATTTTTGGGATTTTAGAATTTAATTTGAAACAATAAAAACAAAAAGAATTAACAAAATGCAATGAGAGAGTGTCGGTAACCGAGGTCTCACATTCCACTCCTATTTATAATTTTGCACCAAAAAGAAATCGAATTCCAATTATGTATATATCTCGGTTCTATTGCAACACCTATTATTGGTATGATTTTCGATCATAAACTCGCATCTCCTAAGTATAGTCCATCAAATTCTCTAAGCATGACCTATCAAATTATAATGACGAAAACATAATTTATAGATTCACAATAATTATTTGCTTCGTCTAAGCATAACCCATCAAAAAAAATCAACCTAAGCATGGATTATCAAATACTAACACATAAAATTGTAACCTACACGAATTAATGAACTTAGGCTATTGTGTCGTACAAAGCCGGTGAGGCAACAACATGTATTCTTTGTAAAATCAATAAACCATAATTATTGGATTTGAAATTCAATTCATATAGCCTAATACCAAATTATTCAAAATCGATTCAAATGGTCTTAATGCTAGAAGTAGTTTTCTCCATAGAACCCTAGCTACAAAAGGTTTAGAACATATCAAAGGGTTTCTTAAAACCCATCAAAAACAATAACAAGAGAAGAAAGATTAAACCAATATCGCTTCCTCTTCTCTTGGTCTTGTGCTCTCAAACACGGCGGCGGCGGCTTCCGATCCTCTGTCCACATGCATCACGAGCAGATTAACCAAAACCAAAAGCGATCCTCCAAACCGGCCTCCCCGTTCCGAGTCCGTATCTATCGAATTATATACTCCTGCGAAAGTCTAATTAAGACCTAGCCGATAGACACATTTTTGTGTCCGAATTGTCCTCGATCTCTTTGGTATTGTTGGAACTCGATTTTTGTACTAATATTGTGTTTTTATGCATTTTAGGTATTTTTGGAAATAAATATTTTTTGGAAAAATCGGCTCGAAAAGTTGCGCGAACACCCCAGGAGGACATTTGATATTCGGACTCGTCTTTGGATAAGGGGTAACCCATTTGCTAAGGGGCACCCCAAGGAGGCACTGCTATTCGCACCCCAGAATCAGGATAGGGGGACTTCATCTTCTCCATTTCAAAATTCAGTTTTGGCGGGAACTCATGCAAACTCAATTAGTTTTAGGGTTTGGATTTTGGAGGCGATTAAAGGAGACTAAAGTTCGGAATTGTTTGGGTACTCTAATATGGGCTAGACGGGGATGATATAGGAGTTGGTTTCGATCCGGTTGGGCTAGAATTGCCGCGAGAAGCAAACAGAGCAAACTTACACGTACACGGTCTGCTTGGGTTTTGAAGTTTTGGAACGTGTTATGTGCTTGATTATTGGCTCGAGCAACCACCGGGAGCGTGTAAGAGATAAACAAGGATATATTTCAGGGCGAGGCGCGTGCGAAACAAAAAAGAAAGAAAATATATTTTCTTCTTTGCGAGTGATGGGAGGATTATACGCAATTATAATGTGATATTTTTGCCATTGTCGAGTATAAAAAGGTTGGGCAGGACTCGGGGAAGGATTCTGAGAGAGTTTGGGAGGTTTTAGAACGAGAAAAGCAAAAAAAATCGAAGTTGCGGTTGCCATTTTAGCTCTTGCTTCTTCGAAGAACACGAAGAAACGGACCGGCATAGCGATCGTTCTTCTACGACGTCTGCGACACATAGGCGTGGGTCGTAATACGGAGTGGGGCAGACTTACAAGGCGAAGCACTTATTTTCTATCGTAGTTTTATGTGATGTTTGCAACATCTATAAGCTCGTTGCAAACCCGATTTTCATCATTTCTCTTTTTGTGCATCATTTGTAAACCATTTTTGAGCAATAATAATGAATTTTGAGCGCGTTTCCAACATGATGAGCTAGAACCCATCAACAGGGACGGAGGAAGACGAACTTCATACATGGGTAATTTTAATTAATTCTTTTCATGACTTTTGCACTGATTAAAAAAATTGAATTATGATTTGATAAAATTAGTTATTATTTTATTAGATGGGTCATGCTTGCTTAAATGTTTGATGTCCCATGCTTACGATTTATAACTAATATTTTGAGAATCAACTTTGGCAAAAATAAGAGTCCATGTTTTTATTTTTGTTGAGCTATAATTGTTAAAAGAATTAATATTTGAACCTTTTGTTATGAGTTTGGAGGAATCTGAATCCCGATAACTCTCCGTCTTGTGACATAAATTGTATATATTACGTATTTTTATTATTTTTTCTTTATTAAATCCTAAGATCAATTTCATCAAGTCCGAGTGAAGCGACAACCTTACTACCACTTTCTACAACATTATTGAGTCACATCAATTTTTGGCGCCGTAATAGCGGACTTGTGTATAGATTTGTTTTTAGGTTTAATTTTTATTATTTTTGTTCTTTTTTACGCCTTTTGGTATTTCTTGTTTGTTTTGATTTGGGCCAGGCTAAAGAAAAAGGGAGAAAGTCTTTGAAAACAAAAGCGAAGCCAAAGAAGGAAAGAAAAGAGGAATCAGAGAAGGAGTGAAGAAGAAGATTTTGTATATTATATTATTTTTTTTTTTTTTTTTTTTTTTAGAAACTGTAATTAGGTAATTATTTTTTTAATCTTTTATTTTTGGACATTTTTATTTTTTATTTTTGGACATTGAACATTGGACATTATTAATTTTAAACCCTAAGGAAGGGTAATTTAAATATAAAGCGCACGGGGAAGGACGGTGATTACGATATCACCTCGGCCCCTCGGGTTCGTACATGACATAGGAGTCGTGGCCGGAGTCGACTTCAACAGTTCATCCCCGTGGAGGCGGGAGGTAAGAATTCTAAACACCCGCGAATCCTGTGGTGGGTTTCTTGGATGATTTCGTGTGCATATATGTTGAGGTATTGAAAACAGTGCTTTAAATTCCTAGTAAAGGGCAAGGGATTTGGCCATACAAGATAAGAGTTCGGATTTCATCACCGTTCTCTTCTTGCCCGCCTTAGGAAAACGAAACCAAACACGAACCTAAGCCTAAAATTTTGACTAGAACGAGACCTATAGGAGTATGAGCTTAATAGGAAAGTCGTTCGAAAAATATTGGTTACTCTATTAAGCATACTTCGAAGTTCATGATGGTTTTGTGAGTTGAATGCGTGACTGCCGCCTTGTAATGCGGTGAGGCCTTGGGTATCAAAGCTCCACGCGGCTTCCCTCGCCTCTATTCAACTCACTTAAACTCGGATTGATTCGAGGGTTTGCTCAGATTGTATGTAATTCCCTTTCGAAGGATTAGAAGCTGGTCTAGAAAACAATCTAAGTGGAGCCATCATGCTTTTTGTTTGCTAGAAATCAGTAGGTTTGTTGTGGTCGAGTGACCTTGTTTGTGTTTGTGTAGAATTCCCTTGCAGTTAGGATGTCAAACTGGTATAGCCAATACAACGAATATCCAACTGAACATATGGACATTACTACTATGACCATAGTGTGAATAGTGATTGGGAACGCCAACCTTTTGAAGGTTATGGGTCACACCATGGTGAGCCCAATTACTATCCACACGTGCATCGGTCTTATAAGCAAAACAATTCATCTATTTCTCTAGAAGAGGCTTTCAAGAGTCATTCCTTATTTGTGAAAGAAACCTTAAATATTCCAGATGAGTCCCTAGAGCAGTCAACTAGGATGTCTTTAGAAGAGACTCTTAAGCAATTTCTTGAAAGTACAAATAGGATTGTCGAAAAACTTGCTCGAAATAATCTTAATTCCCAATACGGTGTTTCAATAATACCCATGAAAATGAGGATATTTATAATCAAGATGACGAGGTTAGATTTGGTAACACTAATTTAGATGAGGTTCAACCATTTTCATGTTATGATTATGATGAGGATAGTGTTGATGAAGAATTTGAAATCGGTAGGCATAGTGATCGGAATTTGTTACTCAATTGAGCTTAATGATGATAATATTTCTAGTTCAAATCCAAATAATTTGAATAATTATTCACCTATTCAAAGGATGAGGATTTGACTAGAGATACCCCCATTTTAGACGATGTAGTATTTCCTTTTGATTACGAAGCCAATGATGGTTTAGAGGAGCAGTATATTTTGAGTCTAGCTATTTAGAAACAATAGACTTAGAAAAGAAAAATGAACTCGTAGAGATGAGTGAGGATGTACCTGACTTAGAAGAATCAATTGACCATTTTCGGGAATCGGATGACCTTGAAATTAGGGAAGTTGTGACTAGTCTTTCTAGAGACACTGAAAACTTTAAGTTTGGGGGTGATTATCATTCTCCATGTGCCTTAACTCTTAGAAGGGTCCCTCACTTGGGACTTGACATATGTGCCTCAACCATTTTAAAAGATTATCTTCATACACGTTTTCCTGAACCTAGTGGTGTCCATAAAGAAGTTCAGTTGTTCGAAACCCATCCTCTGGTTGATGTGGTTAACCCTGGCTATGATGCCACGATTGACTTTGTTTTCCCACCAAAAACCTTCCTTCCAATTGTGGGAACGTATAAGTTTCAGATGTGTCAATTATTAAGTTTTGAGACTAAACCTAATTACTTTAGGATATTAGGGTCGACACATTTGCTTAAGGAAGACCACCAATCTTATTGTGGTCATGGTTGTGTAAGTCAAAACCGATTGACTTAGAAGATCCTCAATTATTCAAGTTATTATTATGTGCTTCTAAGTTTTTATTTGAGTTTTCCGGACTCTAGAACACGAACATTCGGATCTAACTCATAAGGAAACGTAACCCATGAAAATATATTATCTAGACCCTTTTATAGAGCTGAACCCGAACCACAACTAGATGTAGTTGTCTTAAACAAAACAATATATAAGGGTGTGTTGGATACCTTCTGGTCTGTTGCGAGTCTCCTCTTCTTGTGGTTAGCACTTTTTGATCCAGATGACCCATGATTATTAAGTTCTTGCTATATGATTCTTCGAGGTGACTAACCCTTTCCAATGTCAAGTGAAGACTTTAAACTTAGCACTTCTTGGGAGGTAACCCATGCTCTTGCAACACGGTAATATCTTTCCTTAACTCTTTTACTTCAAATGGTAACAGTTTCTCCTTGTTCATGCTTTTAATTTTATCTTTAGAACATTGAGGACAATGTTAGATTTAAGTTTGGGGGTATGGGGAAAACTTTTAGTTGCATTGTTAAACTCCAGAGCCTAGAAATTTATGTTTATTGAGGATGGCACTAACCAATCTAAGTGGATGGAAGCATTTTGGTTGTAGGAGTTGAGGAACCAATCTGATTAGATGGCAACATCTAAAGAGTCTATTCATAAAAGCACATAGCTCAGGTGTTAGAAATAACATGATAGTTTCACCAATCTCGTTGAGTCCTTTTCACTTCTGTTTTTATTTTGTTTTTAAACTATGTTTTTCTAAGTGATTAGGTGGGGCCCACGAATCAAGTTGTTACCAATGCTAGGGTGAATAAGAATGATTGAGATACAAAAAAAGTGTAAAAAAAAAAAGTGTGAAAAAAAAAAAAAAAAAAAAGTGAGACCAGACCATCTGACCAACCGGAATAAATTCAATAAAGTCGACCACTGGAACCCTTGTATATGCCAGTTGTGTTGACCTAGAGTTAGGTTTATCGACCACTGGTTCCCTTGTATATGCCAGTGTGTTGATATTAGTCAGACTAGTATCTCAGTCCATTAGGATAGGTTCATTTTGCGGAGGCCTTCGTGAATATGGGAAACACCGTTCACTTAGTAAACATCAAAACCATCTATGTTTTCTCTATATCCATCTTCTTGATCTATCCATGTGATTAGTTTTGACTCAGGGTATTGATGTCCATAGTGCGACTATACGAGTAGAGCTCTGTGACTTATATATGAATTTTAGTATGCTTGAGTGCAAACTCGTGTATGCAAGAATTGGAATTTCGCATCAGTGGTACTTCCTCCCGTAGTCAATAAGTATGCCAACCAAGGAGATTCTTTAGTGCCTTCCAAGGTTCTGCGTAGATAGCTAGGGTCCAGGAGTAAAGGTTTTGTGGGTACACCTGCGGTAAACCCTCAGGAGACAACACTCGCCACTAGGGACACCTAGGGTTCAAATGATTTTTATTTTAAATTTGCTCGAGGACTAGCAAACAATAAGTTTGGGGGTATTTGATAGACACATTTTTTGTGTCCGAATTGTCCTCGATCTTTGGTATTGTTGGAACTCGATTTTTGTACTAATATTGTGTTTTTATGCATTTTTAGGTATTTTTGGAAATAAATATTTTTGGAAAAATCGGCTCGAAAAGTTTGGAACACCCCGGAGGACATTTGATATTCGGACTCGTCTTTGGATAAGGGGTAACCCATTTGCTAAGGGGCACCCCAAGGAGGCACCTGCTATTCGCACCCTGCAGCAGGATAGGGACTTCATCTTCTCCATTTGAAAATTCAGTTTTGGCGGGAACTCATGCAAACTCACCTAGTTTTAGGGTTTGGATTTTGGAGGCGATTAAAGGAGACTAAAGGGCTGGAATTGTTTGGGTACTCTAATATGGGCTAGACAGGGGATGATATAGGAGTTGGTTTCGATCCGGTTGGGCTAGAATTACGCGAGAAGCAAACGAGCAAACTTACACGTGCACGGTGCCCTTAGGTTTTGAAGTTTTGGAACGTGTTATGTGCTTGATTATTGGCTCGGCAACCACCGGGAGCGTGTAAGAGATAAACAAGGATATATTTCATTTGGCGGCGCGTGCGGGAAACAAAAATAGAAAGAAAATATATTTTCTTCACTGCCGAGTGATGGGAGGATTATACGCAATTATAATGTGATATTTTGCCACTGTCGAGTATAAAAAGGTTGGCTGGGACTCATGGAAGGATTACAGAGAGTTTGGGAGGTTTTAGAACGCGAGAAAAGCAAAAAAAATCGAAATTCATCGCCATTTTCTCTTTGCTGCTTCTGCGAAGAACACGAAGAACGGACCAGCATAAGCGATCGTTCTTCTCACCGGCGTACTGCGACACATAGACGTGGGTCGTAATACGGAGTGGGGCAGACTTACAAGACGAAGCACTTATTTTCTATCGTAGTTTTATATCGGGTTTGCAACAGTTATAGATGTTGCAAACCCGATTTTCATCATTTCTCTTTTTGTGCATCATTTGTAAACCATTTTTGAGCAATAATAATGAATTTTGAGCGCGTTTCCAACATGATGAGCTAGAACCCATCACTGGGACGACGGAGGAAGACGAACTTCATACATGGGTAATTTTAATTAATTCTTTTCATGACTTTTGCCTTTCGATTAAAAATTGAATTATGATTTGATAAAATTAGTTATTATTTTATTAGATGGGTCATGCTTGCTTAAATGTTTGATGTCCCATGCTTACGATTTATAACTAATATTTTGAGAATCAACTTTGGCAAAAATAAGAGTCCATGTTTTTATTTGTTGAGCTATAATTGTTAAAAGAATTAATATTTGAACCTTTTGTTATGAGTTTGGCGGAATCGAATCCCGTAACTCTCTCCGTCTTGTGACATAAATTGTATATATTCTGTATTTTTATTATTTTTTAATCCTAAGATCAATTTCATCAAGTCCGAGTGAACGACAACCTTACTACCACTTTCTACAACATTATTGAGTCACATCACTAGCCCATTGCAAGGCCCAGTCCATCCGCATATACTGATTTTGCAACCAAGTCCGGCCACTGCATGTCTCACCATCTTCCTTCCAGTAATAGCCAAAACACCACCTTTCCGAACCATCTGAGCTCTCTCCAAACTCCAACTGCAATCGCCTACTTTCCATACTCGAGTTACCATGGAAGCGCAACATTTTCATGTTTGTGCTTCTCGATGAGGAACTTCAATCGAACTAATGCAGAAACCGATGTTGCCTTGGTGGACGGCAACTATTTCGGCTTGAATTACTGACCCCATACAAAACCAGCCAACACCTTATCTCCTGTTAGTTGTAGCTCATGCATCCGCCGAGCTCCATCACCGATCATGAAAACACGATCAACACATACTCCTAAATTGCCTCTAATTATAATCAGCTTAACCAATCATCTCGGATGCTTTGTCTCTCTCTTAATCTGATCCGTGAATGAACTCCATCTCGCATCGTGTCATAACACCCATTTCCATTCTCGAATCTTTCGACGGGCAGATCTGCGAGCATCTCGGCCAAATCATCTTCTCTACCAACACCTCTTGTTCTCGATGTGTTTAACGATTCGCCCAAATAACTAATCGCGGCACAAACGTTTCAGCTGAATCCAACCACAAGACTTCTACTCGGTTCTCATCAGCCAACACCTGCGTTTCCACTTCTATTCTCGCTCTCAACCACGGTAGCCATCGCGACTCAGTTCACCATTCAAATCGAGTGCAGGTAAAAACCCATAACCGAGGATGAGATGAACACCACCGAGAAAACCTCAATTCACGCTTTTGACTTCCATTTTCAGTCATTAACTCACGACCTAAACTAGACTGTTTCTCATTCTTTGGTCCATCATCACCACTTCCCATAGGTTGCCAATGGCTCGACCTTTCTTCTTTGCATCTGTATCTTCGCAATCATATCTTGAAAATGATGACACGCTCTCTTTCCAGAACCCCATCGATGATGCTGTTGTAAGCCTTGACTTCCAATGCCTGCAATTTTTTCCTGCCAGACAATTCCACTCGTTGTTGTTGATGCAGCAACCAACATCTCCGTCCACCGAAAACCTCTACATTCACTTCATGTTGTTGTGTGTTCTTCCATTATGGACTGACGCAGCAGCAAACACCATCAGCTGCAATTTCTAAAGTTGATATGAGTCCCGATCTTTGGGCCTCATGATTTCCATGCTGCTGATATATACAAATACCAGTCCAGTCATGTTTCGTCATTTCGTCGCAAGTGCTAATTAGATTCTCTTTAAGTTGTATATTGTATCGGTGACCGAATTCATTCGTACTTTTCTACAAAAGCACTAAAAATAGTGTTATTATCCAAAATATCGAGTCTTAGCTAATATAAATATGGGTACAAAATATAGCATTTGCGTGCTTATCACCCATGCCTCCTTAGAAGTTTCACATGACAGAACATGATGACGAAGATCATCACTTATCGCGTGTATGATGTCATTTAGACCATCGAGTTACGCTTTGCAAGAGCTCTTTCTTCATAAATCGTAGAATGCAAATCGTTTAAACCATGCTTCGGTTATTCTACTCTTGGTCTTTCATATCCGTCTTCGATTAATAACCAAGTATTAAAATCTCGGGATTGAAGAAGGATTCTCATAGAAGCTTTCCAAAATGGGTAATTCATCCCATTAAATCTTGGTGGTACGTTAACTGAATCATTCATAAGATTCATTTTCTTATAGATTGGATCGCACCAAACACAAATTGTTAGATCTTTTCGTGTTTGCCTACTCTGATACCAACTGAAAATATGAGGGTACCCAAATATACCTCAATCTAAAACTTTTCCACCTATAAGTCCTTTCTCCAAAGTGATTGTCTATGGACCGAGCCGAGACAATACAACTAATCGGTTCACACTTCGTGTGATCGTCTATGGATACGAGATCGAGACAATACGACAACAAAAAACTTGTGTGATTGACTATGGATACAAGATCGAGACAATACAACAACAAAGTATGTTTACTTGATAATAGGTTTGGACTTAACCAAACACAATAGGATTGCTATCAAGTAAACATGAATTAACGTTTTGTATTTTACTTTAATTATAATAAAACAATTATAATTGCGAAAATAGAAAAGTAAAAGACACATCAAGATTTTGTTAACGAGGAAACCGCAAATGCGTAAAAAAACCCCGGACCTTGTCCGTAATTGAATACTCTCTGATTAAGCCGCTATAAAAAAATCTAAACCAACTTCGTATAGTTGAGACCAAGCAACTAAATCTATAGTTCACCTAGTTCCTCTGTATCCCCGCGCTCCAACTTGCAATAAGTCACACACTTGGAACAATTCCTTTGGTTCGTATTCCAAATAGTAAAGGAACAACAAATCTGTTCGGTAACAACTCTTTTCAAACAAGTGAAATGAGTTTGACAAAAGGCTATTCCGTTTATCCCAATAAACTCCTTTGTCCGGTCCTTAGATCTATCTTATCAACAATTACCAAAGTAATTGTCACGACTATGCAATCAATACTTCAAATCAAAAAGAAACGTATTGATGCCGATCTACTCAACTAATCAATCAAATCTATCACAAGGATAAACCTATTATAGTTGGATCCCCTCACCGATCAAGTTTTGTGCGCACAAAGATTATGAACCCAAATCGGAGAGATCTTCGTCTTCAAATCTTCTTAGATCTTAAATAAACAACTACACACAATCAACTTGAATCTCTTGTGATCAATCACACTTAGAACGGAGTCTCATAACAATGGATTATCACAAGACGTCTTTATATCTACAAAAGTCTAAAGATCCCCGTCGAAACTTGATCTAGTTTGAGTGAATCTTATATCGAAGAGAAGATTCTCAAGCATACACAAACTAGGTGCAATCAAAGTTCAACAACCGTTAGTCAATCAAATCAATCAAAAACTAATAATAAACTGCCAATTATCTAGTTTCCACCAACGATACTCGTAGAGCTTCCCAATCCCAAAGAAGTCTTTAAAACAAGCACAAGAGATTTCGCCTAGTTAGGTACTTTCCTCTCCGAATAGATTTACTCCACCATTAACAACACTACAAGGTAGTTTTTCTGGCTCTGAGGATTAGTTTGCTCAAATGAAAACTTCAATATTTATAGACCAAGGAATTTCCAAAACCGAAAATATTCTCAAGATATGCAATATATTTCCAAATTCGGTTTCCATAATTCCTGGAAATTCTTTGTCCAAATATTGACCGAAATCTCAAATTAGTAAATGCACATTATCAAATTTTATTTTCTAAAGATATGCATTTTAATTGCTGAAATTAAAAGCATATATAACTAAAAACCTTAATTAAAAGATTCTCAATTTATTTCGATCCAAGGATTCTCCTTTAGTCGTTAAGGAATATCTTTGAACAATAAAAGATAAGCGTTATCGTAGATGGGGAAAAAGGATTTCTTGGTTTTTTAGGAAAGTGAAGAGATGATGTTCGAGGCGAGACTCCTCAAACGAGCAAACTGCTTAACCTTACACAGATGCACTGCACGGGAGTGCTTTGAGTTCGAGAGATCAATTTGTAGGACTCCGGCCTAAACCATGTCAATGGTCGTTCCAGAGTCAATTCGGTCACAAAGAGGGAGATGGGTTGATCGTAGGAGGGAAGCCGAGAATTGTGTGAGATCAATGATGATCAAGGATTGTGGATGTGTTTTTGGGTTTTACGCAAATTGATGAACCGTCGAGTTCTTGGAAATAAGCTTCAATCGAGAATTATTGTGTAGACCAATGTTGTTGTTCGGTCATCGATTTTAGACTTATTTATATTGTCGAGAATAGTAAACACCTTGATCCCGATGAAGCGTGAAGGTTTCTTGAGTGAAAGAGTGGGAAAGTGGGAGATCGTGGTAAAAATCGGTTCCATGTCGTGTGGAGACTTGGTTGATCATCCACCCACTACTTTGCTAACTCCTCAACTGCTTGCACGACTTACTCACATTTTCATCGTGGATGAACACACGTGCGTAGGCGCGCTGGACAAAAACCTAATTGATATCCCCCATGTGACGTGATTGATGTCTCACGAACGTGGACTCTGCAAGGCAGACGTGTATTTGATTAGTCAATCGTTGACTTATTAGACAGTGAGTCTAAGTTTTGTTGAATCGAGCATGAGTGACGAATGCTCAATGATTCATGGATTGAACATGTTAGACGACAGTTCTTAGATATTGCTCGTCTAAGCAAATATTGTAAATTGAGCAACTGAGCAAGTATTGCTCGATTTGACTAATTATCAATATTGATAGTTGGATCAATATTGAAAAACTGATCAAGTATTGCTCGATTCGACCAATTATTGAATATTGATAGTTGGATCAATATTAGTTAAATCGAGGCAAGTATTGCTCAATTGACAATTCGAATATCGATAAATTCTCAATATTGATATTTGGATCAATATTCGAGCAAATCGAAGCAAGTATTGCTCAATTTGATAAATTACTAAATATTGATAGTTGGATCAATATTCGAGCAACTTAGCAAGTATTGCTCAATTGATTTAATTATTTATTGGTAACGTAACCCAATAAAATATTTATTAAAATATTATTCTTTCGCCCCGGGCCAGGCTATTTCTAAAGCAATTGCGCGTAAACGTGATAAATATTTGAAGGAATGTGCTTCGCATGGTTATGGCTTAGGGTGTTTTATCCTTCACTACCTTAGGGGAACTCAGTGAAGATACTGTATGTTTTTTCAAGCGTTTGAAGAACTGTTTCAAGCGTTTGAAGAACTGTATGTATTGCCGACGTCCTGAAGGCGTTAATCCCTCGACAAACAATTATGTCCAGAGGACCGCCCAATCATGTTATTCTACATAGAGGGCATGATGAAATGTGTAGCATCGAACGCCGCCTAGGGAGGCCTTTGGGGAAACATATTCATCATGGCTCGAGAGGAAATCGATCTCGAGATCTTGAAACGGTTCACGGATCGTAAAATATGAATCGTCACATGCGTTCTCCGAAGCGGGTCGAAACATGCAAGTATCATGATTTTATGATTTTGACCTTTGTCGAAAATCCACCATCAACATTAAGTCGCCCGCTTAGTGAGGGACAAGTCATGTTCCGCGATGGCATTAGATGGTGATTTTCCGGTCGACGAGATAAGCATTGAACCCTTGCCGTACAAAGGTATTTTCGTAATCCTCGATTTGCTCAAATGGTGTCATGTACGAGCAAATGCTCGGTAAGGACTCTGATAGTATGATAGAGCGTCATCTGTGAGAACGAAGAGATGAGGCAATCGTTGATTTGGGCGGTCGGACATCCGGTTTTTGGTCGGTTTAGCGTTCACGGGCCCGAGAACCCCGAGTAAAAATATATCCATGTTTTATTAGGTTTTGGAAATAAAATTAGTATAAAAGGGAAGAAGCCCTAACTTTTTTTTTTCAAGTTGACCGACCACCTTCCCATTCTCTCTCACGCTCGAGCAGAGATTTTTTTTTTTGTTTTGTGTACACCGGAGATCCACTGCCGCCGGCCAATTTTCGGCGAACTCCGACGCCGACAAAGGTGCTTGATTTTTTTTTATTTTTTTTAGTTTGCTGTGTATTATTCATGAGTTGTTAAAAAAACAAAATTTCAAAGGTATACATACATGTGTAGGTTTTATGAAAAGTTGTTTTTAGCAAATATACTTTATTTTGTTCGTTGGTTTAAGAAACATGCAATAATCCCTAATATGAAAGAGATACATAAATCCTTGAATGGACATGATTTAGTTCTGAGAGAAAATTTTGTTTATGAGGTTTCATGAAAATCAAAATTTTACTCTCAAAGCATGAACTTTCATACAAATGCCTTTAGGAAATGTTCGTTCGTAGTTAAAGTAATTAACAATAATCCTAAGATATTTTTGAAATAGACCTGCACTTCATGATAAAATTTTGTTTGTGAACTTTTAAATTCTATTTGGAATATATGGACCTTCACAAAGATGAGAAAGACCCTCGTTTTATAGGAATGCTCGTTTGAGAAAAACAAAAAACGGGCACCTAGCTCACTTGGTCATCCCGTTTCCCAAAGTTTCATGTGCTTTAGGAGGTCCCTGGTTTGAGCCCCCAATGGCATAATATTGCATGAATTAACATGGAAGGTAGTGTTAGCTTGCCCCTTGTGACACAATCTCACCCCCATCCGCTTCGCTCCTTGGCTAGGTTACCCATGAGGCTCACTGGTAGGTTAGCACGCAACCTGTTCAATTAATGTAGTAGTATGTCGTTGGACCCTAGCTTGATAGGCTTCCAACTTGTTAATGTAATATTCTTTATCCATAAATCACGTTGTTTTTTTTTTTTTTATGACTTATTATATATTTTTTTTGTAAAATCAAGTTTTCAAAGAATTGCTAGAAGTAAACAATTTTGATATAATGTTGCTTGTATGGATTTTGTGATTTGTCAGTGTATGCACAAAAACAACAATTGTTATGTATATGATTTTGATACATGGCGGAAATTATGTGAATTGTTCATATGATAGGAGTTTTCGTGACAAGTCGGTGTCGACTTTAAATAATGAAATTTTGCTCATCTTCACGGGTTTGAAGGAGTGAGCAAGTTTTGGAAGTTTTACGTTATTATCGCTAAGTTAGTGAAACCGTAAATAGGTAAGAGTTGAGGATTACCATTTTTGTAGATTTGATGTGAGCATCCTAATTATTTTGTTGTACTTTAATTCAATTGTGTTGATGAAATTTATGGTATGGACGTCATCAACTTTCCAAAGATGACCGATTCCCATAGTAACGCTTCCGATGAAGATGATGTTTCCAGAGAGGAGTCTTCTAGAGAGGATGCTTCTACAGATGTATCTTCTAGGAATGATGATTCTGGGACTTCCATGGAAGAAGAAGAAACTCCTAGAATTAAGAACATTCCAAATACTGAAGATGAGTTCTTCGTTTTTCGACAAGCTGAGACCAAGTACGTCCTTCGGGTTCCTCGTTTCGGCTCCTCATAAATCCCGTGAGTAGTGAGTACTACTGCTGAACAAATTGGTATCTCCTCGCCGATAATTGGTTCATTTTTGCAAGGGAAACGTTATTGACTTCTCATGTGGAATTCAAGCTTTCGCGAAAACCTTTAACGGATTTTTCTGGATGGGCAAGACATATGCTGGGTTATAGCCGTGTAAGATATATGCTGGACCATTGCTGCCTTCTTATGCTTGTGGCTTTCCAGAGACGTTCTTGAGGATAGTGGACATTTTTTGAAGCCGTTTGTGATTCCTTTTGCTTTTAAAATGGCTAAAGATGAGAAACTTCCTACTGGTAGCCTGTTCTTGGGTTCGCTGTTTTCCAATTTAGACTCCTTAGTCATATACTCCGATGTTTCTAACGGCTTCATGAAAATTGGAAACATATGCTAATACAATGTTTCTCCAAGCTTTGGTGTGGGAGCATTTTGAGAATTATGCTCCAATTCCTCGTAGTGTCTTGCAAGGACCAAATGTCGACACTCGTCATGCTTTCCTTGAGAAAGATAATGATAGGATTATGCGTTGGTCCACGAAGCAGCCACAACACAAGATACGCCTCACCAGTGTTTTAGACATTGAATATGAGTTTAATTTCGCCTCTGGGTATCGGTTCCTCCTCTCTTCTCACAATTGATCACTTTCAATACCGTCAAGAAAATGTCATGTCGAAATCGGTGTTTGGGTCGAGTGATGGAGAGAAATCTTTTATACCGAGTTGTACTCCCGGTTATTTAGTGTCGGTAATGCCGGGAAAGTTCGGTGGAAGAATACAATATCGGCAAAGGTGGCTCGACAAATGGGTCTTGATCGGTGTTCCTGGTCATCGAGCGGATAAACCATTGGTTGAGCATCTGAAGGCTCATTTGGATTGCACGCACGTAGAAGGAAACAGTTACTTGTTTCCTTGTTCTGACCGAGCTACTTATGTAACTCCAGGCTATATAGACTTCTGGCGCCAACAACTTGATCGTTTGTATAACTTTGCCATGGATGTTAAGTCTCCGGTAAGAGAGTTTCCTCCTACTGATATTCTCTATGATCGACCAAGATTGAAGCATCTTTCTAGTGGTGATAAAAGAAAAACGCCTCCAAAGTGTTCACAGGTAAGTATTCTCCTTATGATTTCAACATGACATGATAATCACCTATTAATTATTTTATTAACTTTATTATAGGGTGACCGTGTTGTGAGATATCGAATTCAGGTAGACTTCTTAGAAGTGCAAGACAGTGACCAGGGTGGAGAAGGCAGAAGTATAAGGAGTTATAGGATGATACCGAATAATGTGTAGTCCCCAGTCACTTCTTTGGTGAGTTGTTAATATTCTTTCTACCATGACTTTTCTTTGTCCGCATAATTAGGATCGTGGAACCAATGTTTGTTGATGTTCCGCATTTTTTCTCCATCAAGTATTGACGGTCTCTGTCTTGTTCAGCCAACAACCCATGAGTCTAGTGATGAAGATGATGTCGATGTAAGTATTTCTTCTTATAACCAATCATGATACTTCTTGAAATAAATAATAATAATAATTTCTGCTGATATCCAGGAGAACATTGTTGTGGAAGACCAACATGGCCGCATTGTTCATTCATCTTCGAATGGTGGTGAGAAAGAGAATCCTCAAGAATCGTGGATTTTAATGAAGGCAATGGTGCTCTTGATGTTGATGCCCGACCATATTAATCCTTCGAACAACTTGGAAACCCCTCAAGTAAGTATCCATCTCATTTTATATTCATAGAAGTATAATATTGCTATTTTTTGAATAAACCAATGAGAATTCATATGAATGAATGAATGAAAATATTTAGTGAAATACGTCATCAGAATATTTCAGAACTCAGCCTTTTAGCAAAAACGCCATAAAATCTTCATCCGATGTCAGATTTTTGCGATCTACCCATGTATTCTTATTCACAGTAGATTTCCAAGCTTTATCAAAGAGGCTTTTAAAGTTTTGAGCACGTTTTGGGGCCGAAATCAGTGAAACGGTAAGCTTCCAGGAGACCTTCAGAAATTTTTCAGCTGGCATGTAGTCCAATGTTTTGGCCACAACTTTTTGCTCGTTTATCCAATTGCTATGAAATTTTGATATGTTGTAGAAAACGTCCATACGAAGGGAATGGTATATTAATAAAACTTAGATTCCTTACCAATTGCTCCCAGTTCGTTTGCCTTATACATGGCAAAGTATAAAATCTCTTCGCATTTAGCTTGTTGAAAAACGTGTTTTATGACTTCCACACTATTTGCTCATGTCTTGGATGTAAAGTAAAGAACTTAGATAGTGTTAGTTCACTTGCATGCTGGATTTTATGATTGCCTTTGGTTTCCATGCTCGAATTGCTCTAATCTCATGTAATCTTCGTATTAGGTACCAAATGCCAAAGTTGAGAATAATGGAGCGAATGATGATTCAAACCATATGGTGAATCGAGTTGATGATGTTACCATATCTGCACCTCAATGCCATGAGAATGTTTTCTACTGAAGTTATCAAGGAGATCTAATCTCAAACCATCATCACTTCCAGTTATAGAAGAAACCGGGGACCCATAATGGAAGAAACCGCTCCATCGATAGAATAATTGAGAACCGCATAATAGTGCATGAATACCCTAACGTTAGGATTATTTGTGATCCTCCATTTGGCGAGTCACTCCCATACCACACATCATTTGGTGGATTTAGCGTTCCCATAGGGTATCTTTGATATGTATGAGAAATTGTGGAAAATGTATGGTCACATTGTTGTCATCAAGGATCCAAAACGCAGTTACTTCTTGACAATGCAAGTAGGAACTATCTTGCGTGTCATAGATGATATATGGACCGGGCGAAATCATTGTTACTCAAGATGTACTCTTTGATTGGGAGTACAATTTGAAGAAATCAAGAACTCGACTTTAACTTGAAGTGGCTTTGTCGGAGGATCAACATCATCGGGGATGCAAAGAGAGAACAATATACCCTTCATCGCCGTGATCTTTGTGGTGGAGAAAATGACTAAGATTGCTTTGAATTGACCGAAAAATTTGGGGTTGGAGAAAGCGACCTTGCAAGTCTTGGAGAATGCGAGAAGCGCAAATCTTACTTTGTCGGTTTCCTTTAGTCTTCCTTTCCATAATCTCTTGAACATTGAACTTTCAAAGATGCGAGGTTTTATTTTGGTTTTGACTTTTGATTGGTTTTGCAATTTGTGAGTGATTGAGGATTTTTTTTGGAATTGATAGAGATTTTCTTAAAATAAAAGAACTTTGATAAATTGTCGAATTCAAATATCGAATGCAAGAATTGCAAACTCTTGGAGGAATTGAAAATACATGTGAAAGAAAATCCTAAAATGAAAAACGTTAGATGTCTCGGGATTCATGCCTTGAACATAAACCACCTTGGGACGCTGAATGTTTCATGCGTCAAAAGTCTTTAGCCAATTCTCGTGAATCACTGGCACACTTGTCTTGCCTTTCATGTCATCCAATTTGTAATATCCTCCAACTATTGACTTAGCAATCATAAAAGTCCCTTCCCAGTTAGATCTCTTTGTGGAATGGAGATTACGCTTAGTGCCTTGAGAACTAAATCCCCTTCATGAAATTTTTAGGCTTGGTTGCTCGTGCCTCGAATATCTTCGCAGTTTGGAATTCCTCGTATAGTGGGATTCCATGTTTGTAGAGCTTTCCAATCCGCGGTATGTGTGGACACTCACGCAAAGGAGAATACCTAGGATATTGATTGTCATGCTCAATAATTATTCTAGCGATGATTGTGTTAGTGAGACTCTGGATTCGGAGAGGCTCTGCGTCCAACCACTTGGTGAAATATTGATGAGGCGAGACTAACCACTCATAACGTTGGTGATAGCTAAGTTATGAGTAAGATCAAGTCCCCGGACCGGGGTAGCATATTTGAAAGTTTTTTATAGACGCATGAGGGGAATGAGACTTGCTCGAGTACACGGAACCTCTTGACGAATTCATGCGTGCTCTCTTCGAGGTTTTATGTGAGTTCCATCAAGGCTTCGACTTTCCCCAGATATTCGAACGGTGGACCGTCCTCCACTTCTTCCGAGTCAGAGCTTTCTTCAATATAAAAATGTGCAATTAAAGGTGTTGTAATTACCTTTCAGCATTAATCCATGTCGGAGTCAAGGATCATGTCATATCTTGTATCTTCTATGATTATATGAAACTTGGTTTCTAACCAGGTTGATCCGGCTTTCATTTTGAGGATGATGTAACCATATGCATCTCTGTATATTCCTTCGTGATCTCTGACTGAGACAGGAGCATGAGTGGATTCTTGTCGAGTGATGCCTGCAACTCTGAGAGTCTTCAAAGGAATAATATTGATACTTGTGTCAACATCGATTATCACTCTTCTGAATTCATTTCCTTTGAGATGTACTGTGGTGAGCCCGATCATACATCTCTTTGTCGATGGTTTGGAGGTTCGGGGAGTACTTACGGGATAGATAAACGTTTCCGGGACACTACATGGTTAGTCGTGAATGTGTCTTCCCTTTGAGCCTTTGATGATAAAGCAATTCCACAGACATGCTCGATTAACGATTGATCGCTTCTTTGACTGTTGTTCGAGATTACAAAGGTTCTGATCGGGAGAGGATTCTTGTGCACTCCTTCAGTCCCCAGTTCTCCTGAATCGGTCTTTTCCTTGAATATGCGCTTAAGATTCTGCAATCACTTGTCGAATGACGGGAGGTAAGTTGATCGCACCATCTTGGATCCAGACTTCCAATAATTCGATCACCTCTTCAATAGGGAAAGGAAAGTCCGGGTACTTCTTGATCATTTTCTTTGACGAGTAGGTGTTTGTGCATTTCGAGTTTGGTTGTCCTTCCTTGGTGCTTTCGTAGGAGGATCGTTCTTATGTTGTTGTGTTTAGGCTTTCCTTTTGTTTCTTTGGGAACATTCATGGAAGGTTGAACATTGTCTTTGTTTATTGATTAGGCACTTGGTGCTGCTTCGAGTGTCTCGCAACTCCTCGGCTTTGACGATTTTTGTTCTCTCTAGTAAGGCTGGAGTAGTAGTTGCCCGATCGCACAATTCGCTTCATGAAGTTTCGAAAGGTTTGGGCAGGAGATTTTCCAGCAAAGCTCTGTAGACCGGGATCATCCCATTGATGCATAAATCCACCTTTTTGCTTGATCGGTGATCACATTAGGGTCATGGCAATCCAAAGCTTGAATTCTGAACCTCTTCACATAGTCGTTCGGATGTTCAGTGTTCTTCTGAGCCATTCTTCCTAAGTCAGAGAGAGTAACCTGCTCGGAGACAAAGAAATATTTCGTAGAAAGGCATTAACCATTTCTCCCCAACTACGATGCTCCCAGGTGCAATGTTGTTTATGCAGTGTATGCTCGGCCGATCAGAGATTTAGAATTCCTTCAAAGGACGACATGGTTGTGTTCGTGCTCTCCTAGTGCCTCAGGAATCGAAACGTGCTCTTGAGCGTTTCCCTGTTCCGTTATACAATGTGAACGTCGAGAAGTATAACCTTTCGGGGAGAGGGATCCTTTGTGTAGCGGCGGGATATGGAGGTTGATGACGATGCCTGAGATGGTGTCTTATTTTTCCTCGAGTCTCCATGAAGGCGTTCGGATCTTCACGAGTGATGAAACCTGCAGACTCCTTCTCCGTTGGATTTCCTGCAGCTTTGCAGGCCTCATTATCATCCACCACATGGATTGGTGGAATTTAGTCCGTCTCTTTGGGTTTTCCTTCACCAACCCTTCCTTAGTTTTCCGAGATTTTGTCTTGTGAGAGTTTTGAGATAATTTCATAACTCCTTCGAGTAGTAGCCATATCAGTTTGATTTTTGCGAGAAGTCCGGGACCTTCATGAGATCGACTATGGTGGGTGGATTTTTCTCCGACTTCCTCGGAATGCGGCCCGAAGAGAGGATGATCTCCAATGTTGGTTTTGAGGAGGAGTAGTATCACCACCATTGTTGGAAGCATGAATGGTTTCCGGAATACCATCATTGTTATTGTTGCTAGTGCTAGCGTCGTTTGCATTATAACTAACCTTAGGACCTAAGACCAGACCATCTTGCGAAATGTGAGATTGCAACCAAGAGATTAATCTCCCTTTGTGGTCGCCAATTTGTAGATGGGGAAAAACGATTTCTTTGGTTTTTTAGGAAAGTGAAGAGACGACGGTTGGGCGATACTCCTCAGCCGAGCAAATTTTTAACCTCACGAGATGTACTGCCGAGAGTGCTTTGAGTTTGAGAGATCAATATCAGGACTCGGCCTAAACCAAGTCAATGGACGTTCCCAGTCAATTCGGTCACAAGAGGAAATGGGTTGATCATAGGAGGTAAGGCGAGAATTGTGTGGGATCAATGATGATCAAGGATTGTGGATGTGTTTTTGGGTTTTACTGCAAATTGATGAATGGTAGGCCTTGGGATGTGTATAAATTTTAGCCTACGGTGATAACCGCGAAGTGTCTGGCGTCTATCGAGACGCGGCAAGTGCGGAGTCGATCCCAGAAATGGGTGTGCTTAAAGTGTGATCTAAGGCTTGTTCTAGCTGAATTCAAGTGAAGTAACAAGTGACAATGTGTAACATAGATGTTTTGTCCGAAATCGGCTGATTTTGAATCAAGTGACTCTAAACTAAGGTAATCGATAAGTAAAGGGTGCTAAGGTCTTCAAATCCACCCTCGAATTCCTATTATGTGCTCAACTAGTTTGAGTTCTTGTTCTTATACCAGGACAAGTGAAGCTTGTCACTTCTACCACCTATCTAAGAGTTTTTCCATATAAAGCTTCAATGCTCCATTTGAATTACTAACACAGAGTCTTTGGTTGTCTAATGGCACTTGATCAAGAGAATCGGTATTAATAATAGAAACAAGAAAACAAACACACTCAACTCGATTTTATAAACCTAACTACAATGCATACTTGGCATGCATTGTGAGAGAAAGGGTTGAGGTGTTAAAATTGAAGCTATCTAATAAAATTAAGCTCTCAAGAACATTCAAGCAAAGTGAATTCACAACAAAAATTGGGGTTTCATTGAGACCCTAACAACTAAATTAAAACATCAAATGAAATTAAAATACAAATTAAACCTAAATTGAAGCCTGCACAGCCTGCATAACTCTATCAATCTGATTTACTTGTATTTATACATGCAAGAATAAACCCTAATTCTTGTGGACTGTTTTCTCTTACATCAAAAACAATCATTTTCTTACCTTCAATCACTCGAAAGTGACAAGTGAATGAAACCCAACCTCTCTCTTGCTCGAATCGGCCATGCCTGGTTATTGGTGAAAACCCTAGCTTCTAGTTATCTCTAAATTAGCTTCTAGAGTTGGTAGAGGCTAAGAGAGAGATAACTCGAGGTAGAGAGGGGTAGTAGGTACTAACGGCGCGTTTGATGATGATGGCGAGTAGGGAGATGGTGGTAGTGATGGCTCGGGTGGTGGTATGGGTGAAGAAGGTGGAGGTAGGGTTTACGCAGGTGGGAGAGGAAGAAAAGAAGAGGAAGAGAAGAATAGGGTTCGGTGTTGGGGTATAGGGTGTTGGTCATTTCTTTGCGCACGGACGTATCGATGTTTGATGGGGGAAGGCTGCAGGCGAGCATTGGATTTATTTGGAAAGATCCCGAACGGGTGAGGAAGACTTGGAGTAATCTGGTGTTGCGCGGGAGCGTGATCTTGATGCTGGGCGTGGAGGTAGCGACCGTTGGATGTAGCCGGGACGAGATCTCAGCTGACTCCCGGGATGAGTGGGGTTCGGATGCGGGTCGCGGGTCTTGGATAGCTTGAGCCCATGTCTTGTAAATGGTTTGCTCACGATGCGCGCGTGGGCTTTGGCTTTCGCTCCATAGACACTTGCCTCGAGTCTTCGCTCTTTTGGCTCCTCAATTTCTCCGAGCTTTATTTATTGCCTAAAAACACAAAATTAATTAATACAAATATTTATTCTTGAAAACAAAGAAAACACGGGAATGCAGGATAATATCCGATTTCTAAGCGCAAAAGATGAGTAAAATGCCAATAAAAGGTGTATAAATATGCACTATTTAGCACTCATCAAATACCCCCAAACTCAATTTTACTTGTCCTCAAGTGAAACGAGAAATGAAGAAATCCTAACTATACCAACGTCGTAGGTCTCTCGAATGCATTTAGCGTATGCACTAAGCCTTTAAACCCCTAGGTGTCCCTAGTGGACGAGTTGTAGTCTCGTGAGGGTTTGCAGTGTACCCACAAAACCTTCTCCAACCCAGTGTAAAAGAGTCTCAAGCCTCCAAGAAGCTATGAGGACATAGAGTTTACGCATGCTAGTAACACGAAGTTAGAACGCAAAGAACGCATTCTCATCCTTAAGTCTTGAGCGAAGTAACCATACCATATGAAAGAATTCGGATTCGATTGTGATCATAAGCCTCGACCCCGCCTCACTAATAGGGTTTTATGATAATTGCACTCAAAAGATCGCTTTTTAGTCTCTCATGTGTGCGAGGGCGGGAATAAAGAGAGAATCACGCACACGTTGTAGGTAAGAAGGATAACCTTGCGAAATAACCGGGAGACTCCACGAAGTGTGGACAAAAAGAATCTTTTCCGATGATCTCTAAGGAAGGAAATCAACCATTAGAAAGGATGGGAGTACTCACTCACTTCTCACCCGATCGACAATTAATATCACTCTCTTCAGGAACCATAGAAACGTCTTCGGGTCTTGGTCTTCAATTGTTGATGACGAACTTCTAAACTTCACAAACTTGACAATTTTTAACTTTTCATACTCAATTTCCTTGTTGTTTGGATTTTTCTTCTTGAACTCTCTTTACCATGGTGGTAGCGAAAATAAACTACAATATTTTTTTGATTTTTTTATTTTTTTTTTTTTTTCTTTTGATTTTTTTTTTTTCTTTTGATTTTTTTTTTTTTTTTTTTTTTTGGATCAAATTAATTAATATAAAAATGAATAAAAGTTTAGCAAACAGATGGATCATCATCTACAGTAAAAAATTTGTCGGAAGCGACAACAGCTTTAGCTCCAACCCCTTTTGAATCACCACTCCTAATCTATGAAAGAGAAAATCTCCTACACGTACATTGGCATCATAACTAGCAATGCAGCTACGTAAGCGCTTCAGAAAAACCGTGGTATCATCTCCGAGCTTTCCTAAGGTGGTGAAAGCAAGTGTCCCAAAACTATAACCTTTTGATTTTTTTTTTAATTTACAAAAAGTGAAAATAAAAATACAAATAATGAAACAACTAACTCCATGGACAAATGACTTTATCACTCAATTTTTCCACAACTTGTATTGTCTTGATTTTATAAATTTTATTAATTCTCATCCTATTTTCTTTGTTATGTAAACCTTGGACTATATCAATTTTTCTTTCAATATTCTGATGATGCTCCGTTTGTTGTGATGATGTGTTTCTATGGGTCTTATTGATTGAGAGAGAGAGTGATGCTAATCCAAATCGATATTTAGAAGGAGTTTTCATCTTTAGACGTCACCCTCATGATTGACAAAAACTAGCACTCAAGAGATCAAAAGTAGTGCTGAAATTGGTGCGAAGTTGGGTAGCTCACCATTCCTACCCGGAATTTACGACGGTGACACACACTCTAACATGACTTTTCTAGAAAGTTGCAAAAATTGAAGGTTGGTGCCTCACTTGATGTAAAATGGGTAGTCTCCACTATGGGTGATCACAATTCTATCATAGGAATATCTAAACAAAGCACCTAATTCGGCCTCTAGGGTATGGTTAAATCCAACTTTAACGCTCTAATCAACTAAGAAACCCGATTGTGTTCTCCTACTTCTAACTTCTGTTATTTGATTCGGAAAAATTCTCTATGTAAACATAGCTAGAAGCATGCTAGTGACTCAAAAAATCTCTAAAAGTTGGAGGTTTTTACAAAAAGAGTTTTGATTTTTTTTTTTTTTTTTTTTTTTTTTTTTGAAAATAAAAGATTAAAAAGATTAAAATTAAAAAGACTAAAAACTCTATATGCAAATGCAAATGCACCCCCAAACCTAAATCAAACATTGTCCTCAATGTGTCTACATATAGAAAAAATTTAAACAGTCACATGCAGAGAACTATGTTGATAAGAGAAAAAGGGAAGAGATTATTTGGATGTCGGCAGGAGCAAGGTTGAGCTTCTTTAGTCAAGGCTAGAATCCAACATTCTCAACGGAGATCATATCGGATTAGCATAATATATGCGCATGAAGACTCAACCGATTCAAGAAAAGAAAATTTAACAAGTCCTACTGGATATATACAATGAAAATTCACCATACACTAACAATCTAAAGAGTTGAGGATCAACCAATAGAAAATATGTACACACATTAACGCCTTTACACAAATATAATATGATAGTGCAAGTAAGACTGTGTATGTGAATGAGCTTCCCCAAACCTAAACTTGTGAACGGTGTGTTTGGAGCACAAAATCTTGCAATTTTAAGGTACATCATGCAAAAGGTCTAACTCAAAATGAGTATTGCTAAGAAGAGCGGACATACATATTCAAATTTGTGGTTCCTTAAAGGTGTCATACTTTGATGCAAAATAGTCCAAGAGGACTTGGGAAGCACAAAGCTAAGCTTCTAAGTTAGGCATTTTGGAAAAGTTGGTTTTGCAATTTTGTTACAAACACACCTAGGTTTGGTGGAGGAGTTTCAATTTGTGATTGGGGGAGAGAGGTTAGGTACATCTAAGTTGTTTCATGAATAAAATCCCATTTGCACCATTACACACTTTCCTAAAGTCGAGACACAGGTAAATCATGCTCACCAAAGATATAACAATTCATCAATCACCATGTCATAATCATCGGAGAGACGAGGCAACATATTGTGACAAGTGTGGGAATCGAACACAACAATAATATCATGATCCAAAAGAACATTAGTGTCAACATAAGATTCATCTTTTCCTAAGTCACAAACAAGTTGTGTAGCATGCTCACATTCATCAAGAATTTTATGTTCCAAGCTCGTAATCAATATCACATATATGAATGTTAGAATAAGTATCATTCATAGGGTTCATGGGGTAAGAGACGCCTAACGTCTCCGAACCAAAGATGCCATCATATTTCTGCATGCACATGCTCTTCTAACATATCATATTCATCATTATCATCATCATAACAAAATGCATTTCCCTATTAGCATTTCTAAGATACTCATTTACCTCTAGATTAGGTTCATATTGGTGTTAGTTGCATGAGTAGGAATAGAAACACTATTTTCAAGATTTACTTTATTAGGGACAATAATCATCCTATCATGAACCCTTCCATTCTTCCTTTTCTAAATGAATAAGGTTCATCTTTAAGAACATATGACATTGTTCAATGGAGGGAGAGTCTTGATAGTAGTATGCATGTTTCATATGAATAATCATTAAATGGTTGTGCACATGGTTCGGCTAGAGAAGGGATGATCATGCATGTTATATGGATGGTCATGTATTGCATTCATTCAAGCCTAGCATTTTGCTCTGAGAGTTTCCATTAGTGATTGTAAACAAGGAGTCTGGGGAGTATAAAATTGTTCATCTCCCCACCTGTGGTGACTAATACATGCTTATGATGGTTAGGGTATGAGTACTCAAGGTCGGGTCCCCGAGAAGGCTCATAATATGCCCTAAAATCATTATGGTCTCGGGGTTTCATATGGTGAAGCATGCTGTAAGCAAGCTCTCTTATGGATTTGTTTGTATCCCCGATGCAGTACCAAAATCCAGACATGATTTAGCACTCAAATTGAACTCAAGCCCGGTTAAGGGACTTAATTTGGTTTATTGGGTTTCATTTGGTTTTGTGGGTTTCTTTTTATTTGCAAAGAGCCAGTTATGAAAATGCACGGCCCGGAGGTTATGCAAGCCCAAAGGCATGCACGGTGGTTTGGTTTGGTTTGATGGGTTTTGTTTGGTTTAAATGGGCTTTGGTTTGTTTGGGATTTTGATTTGTGCATGTTATTGCAGCCTAAAGACTTGCTGGAGTTAATAGCCTGTGTTGCTTAGCCACTGAAAAGGCAAAGCTTAGTGGTTGGTCTTCACCGTTGGCAGCCCAAGATATGTGTGAGTTTCGGGTTTAGTAGTCCACGGCCCAAATTATGTTGAAAAATGTATAGCCCAAAAGTGGATTGAGCCCTAGTATTGTGCACAGCCCGGAAGTGGGTTGATTAGTAAAGCCCGGTGACTGATTTGGTGTGGCTTGACCAGGTGATTGTTTCGGGGTTTGTGCAGAGCCCAAGTTTTGATTGTGTTGCACGAGCAAGTTAGACACGAATAAAACAAGCAACAATTACTTAGCACAAGACATGGTAGCTAGGTGAAACCAACACAAGGAAACACCGACTCACAAAAAAAATATGACATGACACTAGGGTTATGTGCAAGTCGGAGTAAGCTTTGACAAGTGAGAGCACAAACTCACACAAGGTTTAAGGCAGATTCGAGATGTATTGCGGGGTCAGGGTTAGCTCCACGGGGCCCCAAAGATTCGGGTCTTTCAGCTCGACAGGCCACAAAGCGGAGTCTAGTATGAAAGGGAAGCGCTCAACCAGTCCAACCGGGGTATCACATGTTGCGGCTAAATGGCTCGGGTTACCCGGTTGTATCTCAGCCTCTCGCACCCAGGGGCTGGATTTGAGCACAAGAAAGTCTCCTGAGATGGTTTTATAAAAGAATCACTCAAGGTACATCAACGGCTTGAGTTGATGTCAACCATCTTAGTTGACTTCGAATTGGCTGTAGGTATTCATTATCCAAGCTCAACCTCACAGCCTCTGAGGGAGGTCAACTTCACATGTCAAGCTCGTGGATTTTCTCAAAGCACAAAAGGTACAATGGCTCAAAGGTTCAAAGGGTTTCAAGGATATGCTCGGGGTTATGCCAGTATGCAAGGTTCACTCCAGATGCAACATTTAGCATTTGCGGCCTTTAAGCTCGGCTACGGGGCTGGAGTTAAATAGTCTGTCGGGACCAAGTAGTTCTGACACAGATCACCCAAAAACACCGATTTCATATATATTTGGCAAAGCAATTGAGTTATCAGCAAGCAAGATGGTTATTAGTCATGCCAGGGCAATACAGTGGTAGACCAGGGCCAGCCTGGTGGACTAGCTTATCAGTGGGTCATGCAATGTTCAATTACTAACTCTAGCCCTCGCGCTTTTTCTTTTCCTCCTAGGCTTTGCTCGAAGAAGACAAAGAACACACAGGTATTGTTAATCTCAATAAGAGCAATTTCTGGGCTTTAAAAGATTACACAATCAAAACCAGAGAGCACTAATGTTATGGCAAAATTTAAAAGGTAAATAAGCTAAAAATTGAGCCATAAGATAACAAATATACAAACAAGGCAGGGGTACTATGGACTTTAAGTTACACTACAGCTTACACTAAGTTAAACAAGAAAAGGAAAATTACGAGGATGTATGATGCACTCAATGATGGAATGAAAGGTTAACTTATACTACAACGCATTAGAATGATAACGATTCATGTTTCTACAATGGCATATGCTTTAAACTATAAAAACAGAGAAATTTTACGAGATCTGCAGAAATTAAGCTACAAGATGATGCAAGGTTGACAATAAGAGATTACAAGTTCAAGATGACTATGAGTTACACTACTAAAGGTTAAACAATAATGCAGCGAATATGTACAGGTAGGATGAAACTCGGTGAAGTACTAGTTAAAAATCAGTGAAGGCACGGCATGAAAAGTCAGAAAAAGCGGCGCCCAAAACTTGGTAGGCCTTGGGATGTGTATAAATTTTAGCCTACGGTGATAACCGCAAGTGCACGCCGTCTATCTGGAGACGTGGCAAGTACGGGTCGATCCACAGAGAAATGAGTGTGCTTAAAGTGTGATCTAAGGCTTGTTCTAGCTGAATTCAAGTGAAGTAACAAGTGACAATGTAAACACAGATGTTTTGTGCGATACATTGATTTGAATCGGGTGACTCTAAACTAAGGTAATCGCAGTAAGAGTAAAGGTGCTAAGGTCTTCAAATCCACCTCAATTCCTATTATGTGCTCAACTAGTTTGAGTTTCTTGTTCTTATACCGCACAAGTGAAGTTTGTCACTTCACCACCTACCTAAGAGTTTCTCCATATAAAGCTTCAACTATCAACACAATTACTAACCTAGAGTAATCGTTGTCTAATGAAGCACAACTACCAAGAGAATCAGTATTAATAATAGAAACAAGAGCCGAAAACACTCAACTCGATTTATAAACCTAACTACAATGCATACTTGGCATGCATTGTGAGAGAAAGGGTTGAGGTGTTAAAATTGAAGTATCTAATAAAATTAAGCTCTCAAGAACATTCACAAAGTGAATTCTGTGATAAATTAGGTTTCATTGAGACCCAACAACTAAATTAAAACATCAAATGAAATTAAAATACAAATTAAACCTAAATTGAAGCACTGCTAGCCTGCATAACTCTATCAACCTGGCTTTTACTTGTATTTATACATGCAAGAATAAACCCTAATTCTTGTGACTGTTTTTCTCTTACATCAAAACAATCATTTTCTTACCTTCAATCACTCGAAAGTGACAAGTGAATAAAACCCAACCTCTCTGCTCCTCAATCGGCCATGCCTGGTTATTGGTGAAAACCCTAGCTTTCTAGTTATCTCAAATTAGCTTCTGAATTGGTAGAGGCTAAGAGAGAGATAACTCGAGGCAGAAAGAGGGGTAAAGGTATCATCATCTGCCGTTTGATGATGGATATATAGGAGATGGTGGCAGGATGGCCTGGGTGGTGGTATGGGTGAAGAAGGTGGAGGTTGGGCTTGAAAGAGTGAGGAGAGGAAGAAAGAGAAGAGGAAGAGAAGAATAGGGTTGGGCCGACCGGGTATAGGGTGTTGGTCATTTTGTCACAGAGTTATCGACGATGTTTGATTGTGGAAGGCAGCGAGCATTGGATTTAGAATGGAAAAGATCCGGGAACGGCCGAGAAGACTTGGAGTAACTGGGTGTTATAAGGAGCAGCCGATCTTCGGATGCTGTGGAGGTAGCGACCGCTGGATGTAGCCAAAGTAGATATCGACTACTGTGACGTAGCGGGTTCGGATCCTGGGTCGCGGGTCTTGGATAGCTTCTGAGCCATGTCTTGTGCAAATGGTTTGTTCTCGACATGCCGCGCGGGCTTTGGCTTTCTGCCGCCCAGACACTTGCCTCTCGAGTCTTCGCCTTGGCTCCTCAATTCTCCCGAGCTTTATTTATTGCCTAAAAACACAAAATTAATTAATACAAATATTTATTCTTGAAAACAAAGAAAACACGTAACTGGGATAATATCTCCGATTTTCACAACAAAAGATGAGTAAAATGCCAATAAAAAGGTGTATAAATATGCACCATTTAGCACTCATCAATGAACCGCTAAGTTCTTGAAATAAGCTCAATCGAGAATTGCTGTGTAGACCAATGTTGTTGCTCACCATCGATTTTAGATTTATTTATATCATTGTAATAGTAACACCTTGATCCTGTAAGAAGCTTTGGCGCTTCTTGAGGAAAGAGGGCGGGGAGATCGTAAAATTTTTTGGGCCCATATCGTGGAGACTTACATCGTCCACCCACTACTTTGCTAACTTTCAACTGTCATGCGACTTTACTCACATTTCTCATCGTGGAATGTTACAAAGCATTTAACAAACCTTAATTGATATCCCATGTGACGTGATTGACGTCTCACGAACGGAGTCCGCAGCTGTGACGTGTATTTGATTAGTCAATGCTGACTTATTATTAGATGTTCTGAGTCAAGTTTTGTTGAATCAAGCATGAGATAAGAATGCCTCAATGATTCATGGATCAACATGTTAGACGCAGCTTCTAGATATTGCTCGTCTGAACAAATATTGTAAATTCGAGTAACCGAGCAAGTATAGCTCACTCGATTTAATTACCATTGATAGTTGGACTCATTATTTCTAGAATCGAGCAAGTATTGCTCCATCTTGATCAATTAGCATACATTGGATAGTTGGATCAATATTCTATAATCGAAAGGTATTGCTCATTCTGACGTAATTACCCAAATATTGATATTGAATCAATATTTGCAAATCGAAAGCAAGTATTGCTCAATTCTGAATTTAATTATTTATTATAATTGACCACAATAAAATATTAATAAAATATTGGTAGATTACCAATATTATATAAATTAATCCAGTATAGACGGATCAATATAAATTTATTATTAGTGTTTGAACTTGCTGTAACGATGATTTGTGGAGCGTTTGTTCAAAACCCTAATTTTTCATCCATTTTTCGTTGGCCAATTGATGAATTTGAAAATAGGTCATGAGTGAGGGAGACCACATGGGATGATGGATTCATCATGTGGTGCCCAAGTGCTCATCGAAGGCACTGTGGTCCTTAGTGAATGGTTGGTGAAAGAATGACTAAATGTCAAATGTTGATCATTTATTAAAATAATGCTCGTAAGTGGCATTAGGTGATAAAACCTAATTATGGGAGAAGTGAAGGACCCCGCCTAAGGAGCATAGGACCGGACCTTGGTGGTGTGGGATCAAACCGACGCCCAATTGAGCAAATTCCAAATTGGTTGTTGGAGAGTTTGATTCCCAATATTAGCAATCGAGCAAATTAGTCAAAATCATGAAGATGTGGACCGCCCTTGCAAGCCTTAGGCCTTTTGGCACGGCCAAGGAAGCATGCCCATGTCACCATAATGTCCGTGGTCTCACTCCGAGAGTTTTAACATTTTCCCGTGTGCTGCTTAAGCAATATTTTCGATTTCTAAGAGTTTGATCTTTGATCTAAATTTTGATTTTGCTCGAATAACAAGTAGAACTTTGCTCGCTTGATCAAAATTGAGAATATTAAAAATAATA
This sequence comes from Papaver armeniacum, assembly GCA_023531295.1. NCBI lineage: Eukaryota > Viridiplantae > Streptophyta > Magnoliopsida > Ranunculales > Papaveraceae > Papaver > Papaver armeniacum. The sequence goes on from JAJJWW010011654.1 coordinate 116,815, forward strand.
ATATTTTATTATTTGGTGTGAGTAGTAGCTCCATACCATGTGTGACCATTTGACTTTTTGGCTTTTTCATGTTTGGGCAATATTTTGAGAAAATATGAAGAAACCGTGATTTTTGCTCAAACGGAGGAATTCTATGAGATGAGGGAAAGAACAATTATGAAAACAAGAGATTGCAGGTGTGGGACTGCCAAGTAGGGTTATACGTGGCTCACGGCTTAGGTAGCCCGGCTCAAGGAGCACCTTCCATGATTTTATTATTTTTCGCTGAAACCGTATAAATATGGAGAAACTCAGACGTATTGCTCCAAACAAGGAAAGTTACTTGAACGTAAGGAGGCCGCTAGTTCATGAAATAAATAAAATAAAAGAAGAGGCGTGGGGGACTCTCGGGCTACTTGCCATAGTTGCTTCTACCAATGGCCCCGGCCTCACCTTGCGGGCGCCACTTTTCTATTTTTTTATTATTATTTTCTCTCTCCTGCTTTGTAGACTTCCTCGCCTCGCGGTCATTCGGGTGCCTCATTCGCACCGTCGTACGAGCACACTTATACCATTTTATTTGGGTACCATGGATTATAGTCCGTATGTTCGATTATGCAGTCAAGGTATTTATTACTAATCACGAAATTCAGCCAGATTTTGAGGGAGTTCATCGATGAACGAGTAATAAACCAATCTGTGTATCTATTACTAATCCATCAATTAAGCTTTGGGAATTAAAGAACTTATAGACGAGATAAGATAGTTATCTATTACTAATCCATGGAATCATCCGGATCGTGCCTATGAACTATAACGAGATAAAATAAATTATT